>JAQFYM010000217.1:0-94941 GCA_034694785.1 Agrenia bidenticulata | reverse complement strand
TGATTTAATACTGCGATGTTTTGAGCGCGATGAATATATGCTGCGATGATTTGATTGCGATGATTTGCCTGGCATCGCTTCGCCACTACCACCACCACCAATCTGCCCATATTGATTAGGTGGCTGGAGAAACAATCCAATAACTGGGCTGAGGCCATTGAGACTGACGGGTAAGGGAAATTATATTACACTTTTAGTCAGATGAAAAAAAATGGGATGAGACGGGAGATTTGGGGACAAGGACATCCATTTCATTTCAAATCTCCTGTTTACGTCCCACTAAAACTCTAATCCGACTTGGGTGGCTGATATTAATGTCTAGGTGTTCATTCCTGGGTCACTATCACTCATTTCTCACAAAGGGAATCTGGAATTACGGAGGAGCTGTCTTGGTTTGAAACTTTGCCGTGACAATTTCACATTTATGCTGTCCATTTCATAACTAGCTCGATCTTCACAGAAGATAAGTTTCTGGAATCGGAACTCTTTAGTTGATTATTAAGTTAGAGAAAGAGATAGGGCTGATCATATCATTTGGAGTTATCTTTTCAAGGGGTGGGGATGTCGGGATCGAAATTCGAGTTGCTTTTTTGTATCCGTTGGTTTGACTCTAAGGGCCCTGGAATCTGGAAATCTAAAGTAGGGGTGCTTTTATTTTATAAAACTTGGTACTTGTGAACTTTCTCCCTGTCTCGTTCTCAGTGTCTCTAGAGTAGCTGTTTATACAGTGTGTCTGGAATTTATTTTTGCACAATTGAGATCGTGCAGCTGAGAAATAAAAGATTTCAACTCCGAATCTCCGAGCATGGATGCAAATAGAGATGGTGTACTTTTGGGTAATAACGGGGAATAAAGTTTGAGAGAGGGAACTAGTCTCACACCATGAATAATCCTCATATCAAAATAAATTATTCAGTAGTACAAAGGGTGACGTTTGTAGCTCATGGAATAGAGCAGTGATCGTGGTCCAATGGTACTTTGTGGAGCTGTAGAGAATTTCCTTGGGAAAGGGAGAGAGGCTCCACGTCATATGTGCTTAATACTGGAGGACATGAATTTTGCCGACGTTTCCACTTTGTTCTCAAAAGGAAGGAAGTCGGTTTCGGGTGACAACTATCCTTGGCATTCGTATAGTCGTTGACCATTTCCCTTTTTGTTCTAGCTCTTCAGACCGTAAATGGACGGATATATAACGTGTGTGAGTATATATGCAGTTGGAATAGGAGGACATCAAGTAATACTTACAGGGTGTAATTTGTGCCTCTATGTTTATAGATTATGTATGCCGCCATGATTCACGGCTTGGATTTTATTTGCAAATTTCTGGGGGTGACAATGGCTAAGCAAAGGTGGCAAATTCTTTTGTCAACGAGACAGTTTTATGAATATGACAGTGGCGGAGTTTCTGTATATGAATTTTATGGACTAAACAGGATTCAGGATTCTGTTGTCTCTTTTGGATTTCAGATTTTTCGGAGGTGGATGAGATATCTGCAATCCTTAAGGCAGAACATTTTAGTTTTCGCAGTGTAATTTTTTGGACTTTTAAAACGAAAACTTTACACGTATCTAGCCAAGCATCTACAAAAGTTATAAACTTCAATATCGAAACAGTGGAATAAACTATCAAATTATTTGCCAAAAGGGTGTTTGCCGCATTGTTAACTATAACTCGATCTCTTTAGCCATGATGCATTTTAAAGTAAAGAGAAGTAGATGGGATTCTTCTGAATTCATGTTTGCATGATCTAAACCGTAAATAATTCATTGGATCTAGGACATTGGCAGACCCTAATCTTGTCCATAAATACTTCCAAAAAATTACACACGACTCGTGGATGAATTTGCATAGCAATGGGCCATGGTTGGTCTAGGGTCAACCTAATTAGTGCCGATTTACTTGAGCTGAAGTTTAGGCTTCACTACCTATGCATACAATGGGAGGGCACATTACGTGTTCCAAATAGTTTTATTTTCTTCAAAGCCCATTATGCCCTCATACTCCTCTTCGTTCACAGCATGGTTATGTCTGGAAGTTCGAAGTGAGGGGAACAATTTAATTCAAACGACTATTACACTTTTTATTATAAGAATCAAAGTTTAAAATTATAGTATCTGACCATTACGTTAAAATTCCATGGTTGAACTGTTGAAGAAAGTTGAAAGGAAAAAGTTGATAAAACCTAGTTGATAAATCCAGCTGGGACTCAGAGTAACAGAATTTAGCGAGAACGGGTGTGACTTAAAGTAGAATAATCCCTCCTACCAAGATGTTATTAATTAACGTCTTGCAAATGTGACTTTGCAACCTCGGCAGATTTTCCACGGCGGTTGAAAAAGCTAGGGAAATTTCTTTGCCAGAAAATATCTAATTAGAGCCTAATTAGAACAGCTAATGACGCAGCACTTTGCAAATATTATAAGGTTAACATTTTCCCTCGTCTGCAGAGGAGAAATAGGAATACGTCACCTAATTAAATTTCAGACCTAATTCCCCACGATTTAATTAGTACGAAAATGAATATCGAGTTTCGGCACCTCGTCCCCCAACTATTCCATGTAATGAGGGTAGAGAGAATCCTAGGAAAGAGTTTGGCTGTCGATTTTTTTACCTATGGCTTTTATCTATAAGACAGTGTATAGGTAAATTCGTATAAACCAAACGTTGAAAACTTTGCTAATCTTCTTGTTGGAATAATTAATTCAACTTTGGGGAATTTTTTGTCAATTAAAATCCATCTTTTAGAACCGACGACGCTCTGACACTCTGACACTCTATTATAATGTGACTATTACAAAGATTCTTATAAGGACTCGTTGAAAGTGGCAGTGGGGGTTGGTGGTTTGGGTAATGTTTTAAACTTTAAAATTTTTCCGAGTCAAGGACAAAACCAAAAACCTCAGAAAGTTTAGGTGGATGCCTTTATTATTAAAGCTTCCAACAACTTTTGAGAAATACACACTGGATTCCCTCAGTTTATTTCCTCTATGAGTTAACTTCCTACGCCTTTCATCGCTGACATGGTTCCGGAGCGGATAGATACGTTAATAGGATTCATGTTTTGAGTTCCCACTGTTCCCAGTATTAGGAAGTGGAGAAATCCTAGGGAGCTTTCTTGGTCCATGAAACTAAGGAAATCCAGATAAGCTAACTCAGAGTTGTTGTAGCTCTGTAATTGGATAGCCTTTTATCCCGTGCATACTTTCATCAATCAGATGAGCTTGTAATATCCTTGTCGTCTTTTAAATAGATGAACTTTGAAATTGGTATCAAACTCTCAAGATTTGAAATACAGTTGCCGTGACCATGGTGTTCTCTAGTGCACCCACGTCAAAAGGAAAGCAGCTTTTTCCTACTCTCTGTCTCTGTATTAGAGGTTTTTATTCCATTTGCTGTCTTCCATTTTGAATTTGGAATCTAAACTAACTAGATCAATGTTACATCTAAATATTCAGAGATTTTCCCATCACATTTCTAACTCTTTTAGGGGATTATTGAATATAAATAATCGAAGATTTTAAAATTGCTTTCATTTTACTCACAGTCAGACACAAATGGAATAAACTGTCATTTCTCCCAAAAACTCTCAGCCTTAAAATAAAAGACAAGAGTTACTGAGTACACAGCATGGAGTTCCTTTGAACTGTCCAAATGCCATCCAAATCACGTCCACAGGCTCAAAAATTTCTGGGTCATCCGTGAATAAACTTTTTAAAAGATCCAAAAATGTTCAAACACAAATACAATAAAAATTTCCAAATCAACATTTAGACTTCCTCAAGTCTCCATTCTCGATCCTGTAAAAGGTCATAAAGATTTGGTACCAAGACTTCATAATCTACTTTTTGAATCTTTACAATTATTTTACACAAATTCTTACTAACACAGCGTCAGTATTAAACGAGCAATTTTAAACTCAAACAAAACGAGGTTAGAGACCCAAGTTTAAACTCTTTGAAGACGTCACGGACCGAGTTTCAAGGTCTTGAATGTGCCCGATAAACAAATAACTCATTACTGTATAAAGCCATGTTATCTCATTAGTCGTTGTTCATCTTCATCTCCCTCTCCTATCCTATTCTTCATTCATAGCCCATAAGACTCTTTAAGTGGAAGAGAATGAAGATGTGGAGTTGGCAGAGGCGTAGAATGAATTCTTTTCTCCCTTTTGAACATTTAAGGGATGAAGATGAAAGGGAAAGGAGAGTGGAGGTCCGTACAATATCTCTTTTATATATTATGTGAGCTCGTATATAAATAATTCATTAAAAGAATAGGATGAGAAAAAAATATGCCAAGCTGGTCGTTGAACATGGGAGAAATTCACAAGGCAAATATTGCTCAAACTGATAAAACAAAGGGTCTTTGTATGCCAAGGAAAATATCATTTTTTTGTCAGCAAACCACTAGAGCTGTCAGAAAGAGTAAAAATCCTGAATAATAGGGGGGCGTGAATAAATAAGATTTTTTTTACGGCAGTCGACACTGACTACTTATGTCTTTAGAAAAGATTTTAAAATCCCCCTTCCTATATGTATCTGTATTAAGTGGCATAAAATGTTTTATGTCTTCATGAAAATCTGGATTTTATTCCCAGCTGTTTCCCTTGAATCGATTTTCGGAAAAGCATAAAAATAATCTACACATCTCGTAAGAAAATACAATAAACTTAAAGTTTTACTTTAGTAGTTAATTGTCCAGGTTGTTAAATCTTAAAAAAATTGATTCACTTAGCTTTCCAAGGAAAGTGGCGGAGCTCCAAGGAAATCCAACGTTGATTAAATAAATGTTTATTTTCTTCTTGTTGGTAAGAGCATTTTCTAGGTCTTAGGGCAGTTCCCTTTGTTCAACCTGTAGTCACCTGGTGTGAAATACAATTAGGATTCCTAATACCCAGTTCAACAAAACTCAAACCTTTCCATCTCGCATATGTTGTACTGAATAATAAAATCTAGCAACTAGTTTAATTGAATTGTGCTGGGAATTAGTTTTTGGGAGCTGGAAAACTTAATAATAGAAAAGAGGGTAACAAGAGGGAAATCTAATTTTGGTAAAAGGGTTTCCATCTCAGCTCTAATGAAACCTTTTGTATTCTCCAGCAGTTCTAATAATCCCCTTTGTTGTCATCTCTGAATAAGTATGCATATTTTGAGCCCTCAAAAGCACAATATGAAATGATATGGTGGTAGATGCAGGTACCATTTCAATCACGGTCATGGGGACCATCAATAGCTTCCATGCCAATTCAAACTAGGAATCCTGCTAATATTTGGGGAAGGAAATGTGAAAAGGTTCACCGAGAATCTTGTAATAGACTAATAGACCAAGACCGTAGACGGTATTATGTATTTATTAACGTGAATAACGAAAATATATTATGGCTTATTTATAGACTATTAATAATGAAATAAAATATATGAAGATAGTCTTTGCCAAGATATCAGACTTTGAATTGTCGTTTCTAAGTCTTCTCTTTTAGATTAAACTTTTGTTCATGGCTGGAATTGTTTGGCTTGACCGGTTGTGAATCCTAGCTGGGGCTTGAGATTGTTTTTTGAGGTTTTATTTGGTATTTCTTTTTAATTCAACCAATTTAATATTTATCTAGCCGTTTTTTTTCGCAGCTTTCTCCAAAATTTCCACTAATCGATGGCCATAAAAACAAAAATTATGCTGATGTTTTCTTAAAATATCCGAATTTTTGCAAGTCTGCTGCCAAAAGTTTATGATTCCTATGCATCTGTTTTCAAAAAAACATTCCAGGAATTATTAGCCCATTTTAATGATTTCGTAGGATATGGAATAGAATTATGCAAACGAATTAAAGCAATCATCTGGAAAATAGCTGGTCAAATTTGTTCATACTAGCTTTAACATTTCACCATTCAAGAGTTAACTCAGAAGGCAAATTAGGCTGTAAAAAATTATTATATAAATCTTAATTAACTACTTAACGAGCAGCTTGTATATTTTTTTTGTTAATCTTAAAAAGTTTTCAGCTTGACTTGTTGACTAATTTATCCATTGCATCAGTAGGTTTATTCTGTTTACGTAATTTCATCTAAGGTTAGTCCTGGAATGGAACTGGACATTGGATTTCTTTTCGAAAAATCCTTCTGCTTTGCCTATGTATCAAGTCCCTTATTCAAAATTCATCAATCAATCTGAATATGCTCACAAACTTTTTGATAGTCTAGATTTAACGAAGCGCTTTACCGAAATGAACGCAAATGAACGGAATGAATCTATCCCCTTGATATTTTCTATTCGAATATTTCGTTTGACCATCAATGAAAATTACACGATGGATTGACCACCATTCGCAAAAACATTTCAAAGAGAGTAAGTTACCTTTTCATATCGATAAAAAAAGGTATTAAAATTGTGCATAACTTAATCAACTTCAAAGGTTAGCGTTAGGCTTTAGGTGTATGCTTAAAAAACGTATGTAAAGAAAATATTTTCCCCAACATAAAATGCAGCGTCACTCAATTTTTGATGCTCAGAATTCCTACAATTTTTTCTACCAAAGGTTGAAAATTCAGAAATTGTTCCCGATTTCCCCAGCTTTTTACACCAGAGAAAAGACGTAGAAGATTATTTTTTTATTTTTTCTAATTTATTTTCCACTCACCCAATATTGCATTGAATGCAACAAAAAGCAGAGGGCCGCCTTCTGAAAGAGTTAAATTCTAATACACAAGCACACACGTCCTTCGGCCTAAAGAATCATCCCATTTGTTTAGACTCTCCTGCGTTCACTCAGCATTTCCAATCCCGTCAAAATCTATTGGCAATTTTGACGAGGCTCACCCAAAACATTAAAGCAACAAATGATCTATATATTTTTTGAATCCAATAAGTTCTACTTAAACTCATTTCATCCAAAGAATTCCTACAACTCTCATAAGATGGGATGAATAGGGGAGTCATCTTTTATCCCTACATACCAAAAAAAAATATAACCATTTAATCTTTCCATGCCTTCGATACACCAGCCAGGTAGGATTTTATTGATTCAATAAAGTCCCTTACAGAAACAGCAACGAAGCTTATAGGAGGGCCAATAAGTCTATACAAAACAAGCTTTCCCCGTCAAGAGATGAGTTTAGCCGAGAGAAAAGCTAATTTACCATCTTATCCCCCCCCCCCGTCTTTAGATTCTCGAGTCAATAAATGGCTTTGGAAACATCATGAAATATGTATTAAAGCTGAGGTAACTCTTCTCAAGGTTTATCATTCCATATGAAGGGGTGAAGGACGGTGTTCAATCCAGAGGATGACATGGGCCCTATGAGGATAATATAAAACATTTCACGTCAGTTTCCAATTTGGCTTGGCTCACAAATTGTTTTCAGAATGGATACAACTTTTACACAATTTTTATACTATCTCATTCCTTTACAGAAATATATGATAAGTAAATTCAATGGGGTTAGCAGATTTAAAAAAAAATAAGATTTAAACAACTTAGTGGAATCTTAATCGAAGGTTATCTTACTCTAAAAACAGTGTACTTGGATTAATAATTCCATGAAATTTAACGCTGCAATTAATGCTTGTTAAAATCCCCAAATTATGTGTTTGCGAGTTTGCCAACTTGTGCAGTCTAAATCTTGCCACTTTAAAAATATGACTGCTCAAATGAAATCCGAACCCTCTCTACTCGAATAGCCATTGACTTTGATAGCCCAGGCCCAGCCGCGTGGTTTTATGTATTCCATTTCCTAAAAGTCAGAAATACAATCAGATCCCTAATCCTGTCGATTCAGCAATGACAAATGTATCGCAAGAATTTCTCGGGTTAAAATGAGAGACATGTAGACACATGGACAAGATTTTGGATTGTATCCAAGTATTCCGAGACTCAAAAGACTATGGATCCATAAAATTCCCAAATCATGATCTTACGGGCTCCATCGTAAAAAAAGCTCGACTCACTTATGCAGTTTTGATCTCCTCATGCGAATCATAATATAATACACAATATAAAATACAATCAACCAGGGATAACTCCCTAACTTTTGTCAACTGTTATATTGATTCACAGGATATGGTGCAACGACACCCGCAACGACCCTAGGAAAGATGTTAATAATCCCCTACGGTTTCATAGGATGTGCCGGCGGCCTACTTTTCTTCAACCTTTTCCTAGAAAGGATCATCACTTTCCTCGCCACATGTATGCGCACTTACCGGCTGCAGCGTCAAAAGCGGCGCCCATGCATCGACAGCAATTTCATACCGGAACGGGAGCATCAAGCCTCGTCTGCAGCCACCGCGACCCGTCGTGGCGCCTCGCCGTCCCAATCGTCGACAGGGGAGGAGTCCACGGTGGAAACACCTGATTGGAAACCGAGCGTTTATTGGGTCATGCTATGTTTGTTTATAATGTCTGTAATAGTTATCTGTGCTTCTGGAGCGATATTTCACCAAATGGAAGGTTGGACTTATGGTGAAGCTGTTTACTTTAGTTTCGTGTCGTATGCAACCATAGGATTTGGGGACTATGTGTCTCTCCAAAGTCCAAACTATGGTAAGTTCGAGATGGTGTACAGAGTAGTTGCATTTGTAATAATGGTGTTTGGGTGCTGCTGCATCTACTCCCTCCTGAATGTGACTTCAATAGTGATAAAGCAGCTGCTGAACTACATAATCAAGCGAATGGACTACTGCGGGGAGTGCTGCTGTTGCACTTACTGCCGCTGTTCCGCAGACAAAGTGCGACGGAGGTTAAGCACTAAGAGACGGCGAGTGCCACGTAATCTCCGTCATCTGAAAAACGGCCCTGGGGGTAATCGGTGTCAAATATCTGTGCTAAAACAGTCAAACTCAGCACGAGCACTTGCCCTCGGTCATCATCCATATGGGAACCCGGGGTCACCCGATGTGACAACTAGTGATGGAGGGGGTTTGGCTGGAAGTAGGTTCGATTTGGATGAGAGACGATGTTCGGGTGAGAATATGATTAGTATTCGAGGGGAGCTGAGTAACAAAGTGTCTCTAGCTGTGATGCAAAAACGACTTTACGAAACCGCTCAGATGAGTAGACATTCATCGGCTTATGACTACCCTGGCTTCTCAGCCGCTTCTGTTGGACCACTCGCCATCGTCACAGAAAAATTGGGTGATAATCCAGGATAGAATTTGGGATATGGAATAATAATAATAATGTTATCATACCATGTACTTGAGGATCAAATCCAATCCCAGTTTCATCAAATCGTCTTAATATTCGAGTGTATATACTTTGGCATGTACTTCACTTTCCATTTCATGAAATATAAGAGACAAGGTATCGCCCACCTTGCAAACACTTGGCTTGAAAAGTAGCCCCATAATATAATAATATATAAACATTCTGCCCCGTACTCGTTCAAGACCGGTGGCTAACTTAATAGATAAAAGCTAAAAACCTATTTTCGTGAAAACGGTTCTACCTGAAAATATGAAAGCTTAGTTTATATTCAGATGGCCATGAGTAAATTGAGAATCCCTGCGCGTCCGGTCCTCTGAGCTATCTCATAAAGTGCTAGTAATCAGTTTGACTATTTTGAGAACAAGATGAGTAGCTGTGTATTTTAACTTTGGGATGAAAAATTGATGTAACCAAACTATACTCGTCTCGTCCTTCAGAGGACTACCAATTTATCTGGATTAAAATATTTTCTGCTACAGATGTGGTCTATGCTGATGTATGCAAACTTGAGAAGTTTACTTACACCAAGACCGATTCCCAAGCAGAATAAAGTGAATACGTGGTGATGGTAATAGTCCAGGGAATACTATACTGTGCAACGTGCAAGTCTATCTCCTCCCCAACTCATACACTAACTAAACTTCTCAACCAAAATCTAGTCGAGACAATTTAACACAATCATTCAAAAAGTTGTTAACTAAGTTTGACAAGTCCATTCACTCGCTGATGAAAATGTTAACTGCTGAAGTACCTTACAACCAATAATGCATCGAACTAACAGGAGTCTTTTAGTTTTAAGGCCATATGTTCGGCCGAAAGAGGTGTGTCCACTGTCCATGTCTAGCTTGTATCATTTCCACTACGATGTGTTAGTAAAATGTCCATTGTTTTATTCTTTTGGATGAGACTAAGGCAATGTAAAGCAATGCATGAAACGGTAAGCTTAGCCACGAGGGCCCAAGAGTGGCCTGAGTAAGATAGGGACACTGCTACGATTTCCAGGGTATTTAATCATTGTAAGGAAAAAGTTTTAGTAACCCATTTTGAACTCTTTTTCCCTGGTGACTGGGCCTTGAAACATAAGATAAATAACAATCCTTCCTGTTTAAGTACTGTACCTAATTACTGAGGCTCTTAATAAAGCACTACAGATTTTACTATTGTTGAAGAATTAGCATTGCATAATTTAAAACAACATATTCTAGTCTAAATTTGCACTTGCATACATTGAGACTCGGACTTAATTTCTACATTTTCAAACATAAAACTAACTCTTATAATTCCTCTACAAAGATACCTATGTAAAGTCGATCCCCTTTCACATCTACCCTGCAAATACGAATGCTTATTGTATTTTTACCAATTTACGCGAACAAGGAAACAAGCACAGCGAGTTCGATCTTCCCTTTGACGAAACTGATACATATTTTACTAAAAAAACATTATCATTCCAACCGAATACATTCGCATACATTAAATTTGACATCACTTATTCCAGAACAGCTGAACAACGATAACATGAATTATGTATACAGTATACAATTTTGAAAACCAGCAAAACATAAATCCCTGAATATAAAACCTTTCAAATTAACTATTTTTAACTAATTAACCTTAAACAGCTAGAACTGCAACTTCATGCAGCAAACAACAAACGAAATTTAAAAACAACCTATTAACTAATTTCCCACAGGCCACAGATTTCCAGAGACCCTAGATGACTCGTTCGGCTACTAAAGCAAGGTCTTACCGGTTTTCTCTGCGAAAGTTTGAAGATGTTGGTGTCGAGCTCAGAGTCTGACTTTGAGAGCGATTATTATTTTGTTGCTGATTAACAATTCCTGCAATCGGAACCATAGGGATTGGTGCCATAGGCCCTTGCTGCCGACGCATTGCTGGATTTAAAAACAGTGGGACTCTGGTTGCCGATGGGATGCTGAACATCGGTGGCGAAACAGAATCCGGCGCTCCAAGGTGTTCGAATATTCCCAAACTCTGATTATTTCCTCTTTGATTCGATTGTAAACTTCCCTGATTTTTCTATACATGAATAATTAGATGAGACAGGAGATTATAATTTAATTTTAGCTAGAAAGTCTTGGGATCTTACTCTCTGATTTAAGGTTACCGAAATGCCTGAATTTCCAGCAGGTGTGCTTTGTGGAATAGAATTACAGGGGATTCCAATGTTGTGATTGTGAACCATCGGACCTCCTACGGGGGATGCCATCGCAATTGGCTGAAAGCTGATGTTTCCCCAACGAGACTGATAATGGTCTTGAAGCTTAAGGATCTCTATTTCATAAACACTTCTCATTTTTTCTACTTCCATAAACAACCGATCTTGATAAGCCATTGCAATAACTAGTTGCATATCAGTCTAAATGTGAAAATACGAAAACTTTCATTACATTTTTTTGACTACCCAATTGTGACTAAAACTGATATGATAAAGCATATTTAAACCTTCTCTTTATCCTGCCCATTCTGATCCTTCTGTAATCTTTGTAATTCTTCATTTTTAGTTTTCAGATTTTCTTCAGCATGTACGAATTTAATTTCGATCTCTTGAAGTGATTTCTTAGACTTGGATAGATCGCTCTTCAACGTAGCAACTTCGTTTTCAAGTTCTGTCTTTTTCCCCTGTTAGTAAAGATTGATTAATGAACTGTTTTATTAAAAGTAATAAGTTAGGTAATAGGTAAACCGAAGCTGTGAGACTCACCCTCATAGACTTGATTTTAACGTTATATTGCTCATCCTTCAAACGTAATTGACGCCGTAAATCCTTAATCTCTTTTATTTGGTTCGATGCAGACTCTGCTTCACTACTCAGCTTGTTTTTAACACTTTCAACAAACTGTTTCAACGCAAGGAGTTCAATCCTTTGATCATTTACTGAATCTCTTGTTCGCCTGTTATCTCTCATCATTTCAAGCTCCTGAGTTTCTTGGGAATTATTCATGGATTTATCTGATTGTGACTCGTCACTATTCTTCGCGTCGTCGTATGAAAACATGTTCTGCTCTTGTTCTTGTTCCTGCAGATCAAGATGATCAATACGAACATTTAGTTCCGTCGACTCTGCAGAGGATGGTCTTCGTGAAATCGGAGATGAAGCAATAGGATGTGATGGAGGAGGATCCGCATGCGCATCCAGAACGGTAATTGTATGATTTGTAGATAAGTTAAACTCCATCCCGTCGCTATTCACAGGATTGTTTTTAGACTTCTCAACCGCTAGTGGCGAGTTTGTCTTCAAACGTGGACACGGATTACGACTTATTTTGTTAAGGTTTGACGAGTTTGCATCTGGGTTCGTTTCAGGATTGGATTGCGTTGTATCGTCATCCCCATCACTCTCGATTATCTCACCGGGTTCTCGCCTGGAATTTCTAAACTGCTGACGTAAAAGCTTCTGGCGAAGAAGTGCAGTACGTAGATCTTCGTCATCCCCAGTTGTAGTTGAGTCGCTCAGTTCATCGTAATTTATTGATACATTACCACTGGAGGGACCGGGCCGTGAGTCGTGCCGATCGTAGCGAAGCCGCTTTTTATCGTGACTGTGACTTCCTGATTTGTGTTCTTCTCTTGGCCGTTTTTCTTTCCGATCATTTCGTTTAGAGGTACGGTGGCTATCCTCCTTGTCTTTTACCGCAGAACTTTTACGGGATTCACGTTTGTCCTTATCTTTAGTGTTACTGACTGTTATGCTGATCGGAACAGTTGGACTCGTAATCTCGTCGTTGTTAGGTTCTGGTGGCCCCGATATTTCGGTAGAGCAGGGGGTCTTTGCTGGTCCTGGAGTATCTTGGATTCCAACGGCGACAGTACGTTTTTCACTATCATGTAGCCGGCGTGAGGAGTAATCATGTGTCTCTTGGTCTGCAATCACATCTAATTGAAGTTGCACATTTTACCATATACTTTCAGAAATAATTGAAGTGACATTTGAACTTACAATGATTTTCATTGTCAGGCTCATTTACATGAGTAGACATCCATTCTTCATTTCGATAATTAGAATTCTTGTATCCTCCTTGCGTAGCATAACTCCAAGCGTTCCCCATCCCAGCAGGCGGTATGATTACTTTTGACCAGCCTACAAAAAAATAACAAAGACTTGCTGTTAGAGTAACTACATTCTGGTCACAAACCTACAGCCATTAAAGATAAATGACAACTACAACATATACTCAATTATAATTTCATTCCCCGCCATCCTCAGCTTCAGAAAGTTCAAAGTTACTTAAGTTCCTTCAGGAAACTTAGCATCAGTAACATCACAAGCCTCAACTTCTCCACAAAGGATGACAAGGACCAAATTTGAATAGTTTTTCTTACCAAAGGCAATGCAATTATAAGGTGTCAGACTTGCAGGTAATGAAAATGAAAACAACGATTAGGACGAAGAAGTGTTGCACTTTGCACTGTTGCGTGCAACACAGTGTGTTGGATTGTCTGGTTGGCAATGGCAACTAGTTAGTAAAACGTCAAAATTAATGAACTGATGATCCAGGAAAAGGCCAGACCACAGACCTGGCCCGAGAGAAGACGAAACTCTGCCGCAATACTTTACAATGCTAGACAATTTTCCTGTACATCGGATTTGGACCAAAAACATAACTAATTTTTGGACGGAGGTATCGGAACATTCGAAACCTATTCTATAGGACTGCCGACTGCATCCGATCCGGCATTCTATTCTAGTCTTTATTTGCTTACCCATCCACTGCCCTGCGCTGTCAGGCTGACCCTTGCGGGTTGTGCGAATTAGTTGAACTTGCCATTCGTCATTACTCTCTGAAGTTACTTTCTGACTCAACGTAATCATATCGACATAAAATGCCTAAAACGCGAAGGTGTAGTATTAATTAGGAATTGGTTTATGCTATGCATAGCCTCTGGGTCACCTATTGATTCACAACACTAGGCAATATACATGTTCAAACCTAGACGATGCGGTGGGATCGTATTTTTTAAAGATTACTCGATTGTCTTGCTTACCTCGTCGATGGCTGTAATGATTCGAGCTAGAGATGACGTTATTGTTCAAATGATAGGTACTGTTTCGACGATAAAAGTACTTTTGATTTTCTCTCATGGTGCTTCCACCTCCGCCGCCGCTGACAGTTGGGTCATTCACGATTCTAGAATTAGATCCTTCGGGAGACAATATTTTTTTCTGCTGGGCTTTGGACATATCTAATTTGAAAAACTATGAAATGTTAAATTATTAATGATTAATAAATTGAAAATTGAGAAATTTAACTTCTTGAAAACTTTCTCTTAGAAAAGAAAGCGGAAAATCAATGGAAGAGAGAGAAAATTTAACACGTCTAACACCGACCAGAGTTCAAGCGACAATGACAGTTAATTTTTTAATAGATAGCAGGATTTAGTCTCTTACTTCAAATTGCCCGGCCAATGTTGCTATACGTTATTGTTAGCAAGTTGTGCTTCCAACATGATTCCAAAGTGCAATCTAATTCCTTGACACCAAATGTCAAATTAAAGAGGGAAGCGGTTGGATTTAATTGTCACAATTCTCTTTTTGTATTGTAACTCAACATAAATGGCTCGCTCAGAAAAAAACTGCCCTTCTAGGACGTACATTATAATCAAAGAATTCTACTCATTAGCCTCATTAAAGTTAAAGTTAAAGTTAAGCCTCATTGTTGACTGTTGAGATTGATTAAGCCAGTTAGTTTTATAATTCCTAACTGACGAAAGGACATTTTTGCCTGGTTGTCCATGTTAAGAATGTTAAGATTAGAAAATTGTCATATGATCTAACTCTCTGAACATTTATATCACTAGGCGATTGAGATTGACTTGGATCGTTTACTTGCTTCTTTCTCAATTTAACGAGACGTTTGTGGGTGGCAGAATTCTTAAGTTGGGGCAGTATAGAACTGTATCGATTTACTAAAAGACTAATAGCCAAGAGACTAAGGAAGGAATCAAAGCAAGGCCTACACTATCCATATAGTGTTAAACTCTATTGCCATTGCCACCTCTCAAGTGTGACCCTTAAACGACTTCAAAGTAAGTGATAAGCAACGTTGAAAGCTTTGATGTAATCCGCAACATTGGACTCCAGGGGAAACTTGGTGTACAGTAAGAGGGCTTGAGACGAGTATCCACAGCATCGACTTGTCTTCCCAGCGTTGTGTGCCACTTTTTCCAGCACTTCTCCCCACCAGTTGTGTTAAGTATCTATACTACAAAGTTAACCAGTAGGTTTACCAAAGTCAAGTAATAAAAAAACACTATCAAATATCTGTACACAGCACAACACATTATAGTACTCAAGCCTTATTCCCTTAAAAATTGCCTTTTCAGGCTATTATGATAACAGAAACGAAGGAACCCCTGTTTTTCTTTTGCTTTAGTGTTATAGATTGGTATAATTAAAATTCATTAACAGTTACATCGAAGCTAACAGGTCCTTGGTAATAGCTGTAGCCTCTGACCGAATGAACATCTCTTATTTATGTAGGAGAAAACCGATAGAAATTTAATAGTTTTATGAAGAACATGCGTTTCGAATAGTTAGACTGGGGCGGCATGAGATTGACGATGCTACCACGGACATGGACACCAGCAAATCCGAAATCCAGATTCCAGACATTCGGAGAAAATAGGAAATAGTGATGCCTTTATTATATAGAGCAGGTAGTATAAAGAAACACAGATTTTCAATTATGTTGTATTCATTTCGAGTTTCGACGAAAGCAGAAAGAGAAACAAAACTCTGAGAATGGACGAGTAATCTGTTTATTATCCTTAGAAAAGACAAACACCCTCCACGGCCTGGCTGACACCAACTTTCAGCATATGACACTACAGTTATAGTCCGTCATCAGTTGGTCGTAAAACGGAAACTTGTACGGCTCATGCATTGTCAAGTTACTCTTTTGAAACCAAAGAAAACAAATAAAAGCACGCAATATAAATCTACACTGTTGGCTGCAGAGGTTATCCTCAGGAATTCTTATGACCGCCTGGGTCTAAATTAAATCCCAACTACTAAATAAGAATATAGCAGTCCTCTAGAGAGATCTTGATATCTTTTTCAAAAAAAGATATAAAACTCGTATTTTGCAAACTTATACAAGTTGAAATCAAGTTCCAGAATCTCCTAGTTCAACTTTTCCAGATTTCTTACAGTAAAATCATACATTCTTTACAATGCTATGCAAAGAATCGTTAAAAAAGATTCGTACTCTAAATGAAACAACAGAAGACCGCATGTGCATGCAGAAGTTCTTAGGATAGCTCTACAATAGGCAGGCAGAGTATTATTTTATTTTATTTTGAAATTCGCCAGCGTTTACACTTTGGAATGAGATCCACCACCACCACCACCTGAATCTTTTGAATTTGAATATTTCATACAGGTCCACAATATTTCAGACAAGGCACGGATTATAATATTATAAGGTAAGTAAGCACTAAAAACGGAATTGAGGTTCAGTCCTAAAGTCGTCGACCCATTTCGTCGAACTTGAAAGTAAAACTGCTTTTAGCTTCCCCCCCCCCTTGAGAATGTTATAAGTATGGTGTCAATGAATACTCATCCTGGATAGGGACACCAAGGGACTTAATTAAAACAAACTGAAGAGGGGAAGGAATTTTACACCACAACTTTATACCATAATCTGCCATCATAAACCACAAGGTTATTAAAATTTCGAGCTTTTCAAACTCTGTATTAAAGGCTTCTAAGCTGTAAAGAATAATGAAGGATGTAGGATGCATGGACGGGCTCATATGCTTTCACCAATCAACAGACATTTGGAGTTGGAATAGTATTTAGTACCACAACAAATACAGGTCTAAGGATTTATCTAAACCCTTAATTCTAACTTAGGCCCATGATAGTAAAGTAAAACTATAATCCGCTTCAGTTCCACCATGACTTACTATTATTATTACATGAGCCCGTAATATTACTAAAGCCTCGGCTAAAATCATAGGCTACGCTATAGTAAGCATCTGGCATTGGCCATTTATTGTTGATTCTTAATCAGAAAATAAATGTTGAGATATACTTGAACTTCGACCTATTCCAGAATGTCTCAACCGGCTTAGGAAAACTAAATAAATATTAATAATTTCAATCGCCAATCGGGGTTGTTAAGAGACCGCTGGTTCGTCATGAGGAGGTCAGTGCAGTTTTGTTAGGCCTCTGGCTTAGCTAAGGAGTGTGACCTCGATGAATGTGTATGCATTCTGAAATCTTTCAGCCTAAACGAATGAAATCTCAGCCTTGGCATTTTTAAAGACCAACAAGGGTGACCGGGGCTGGGAAATAGTTTTTTTTTACACTTAATAGGATTTTGTGAAACGGGCTAGAAACTGCAATGCAGATGAAGATGTTAATTTAGTTTAAGACTTCTCGTTCCCCATGAGGCTGCTGCTTTCTCCGTACGGTTCAAGGCTTTTTGATCTTTAGAATCTCAATATGTTTAAATGAAATGACTCGAAATGAGCAACATTTATAATCATGTAGGCTAGCACTGTTTGAATATTCGTATATAAATTAATTATTCAAAGTGGCAGTGGGTAGTATTTTCATTCCAAATATGAAATTTTTTCTTCCAAATTTTATTCAAGCCCTTAAGCTCTTGAGCTGCTTTGAACTTTTTTGGGCTTGAAATGAAGCCCACCATGTATTTTAATATTCACAATTCTGAGTTTATTGACCAAATATTCAAATTCAGAGATAAATGGACAAGTTGACAACTTTGACAAGTTTTATCGAAATCAGTGTCCATAGATATTTTGATCCGGAAGCAGAATAATTTGATGAAAACCCTGAAACTAAAGTTTTATATAATATAGCCATCCAACTCCAATCAATATCTTTAATGCAGAGCCAAGCAGAAACTAGAAACCAAATCTATTTTTATACTTTTCGTCACAAAAACTGCAATTGATACAGTTTATACGGATATGACGTATGAAAAAAGGCTCCTACAAGATTTTTTTCAAACTAAAGGGGCAAGGAAAAGTAATTTAACCGAACCTAACATCCTCAGAAAGTGTTCGTGTACCTCAAGAACAGTAATCTTATCGAGAGACATCACATGTCAAAATTAAAAACGAGTTGGCCAATCTACAATTTACCTGGAAGGAAACCCTGTGCTGTCCTAAATAAATCTAAAAATATGACAAAGCACAAAAGGTCTTAATAACGTAGTACCCCTTAAGCCCTTTCACAACCACCGCTTGTTCTAAGGTAGATGTAAATTCCCTTGCCTTGTTTCTGAAATTGCCAAAAAGTAATTTCATACTTGTCTCCTCAAGTTTTGAAAGATCGTGTGCTTGGACACTTACTTGGAATCTCGACAGATTGTATAATAAATCGGCATTCGTATGAATTTTTCCTGTTCGTTTGCAAACTTTTCAATCTAAGGTCCAGGGTCACATATGGGTAGCCTGGTCACAGCCTGAAGCCCATACGAGGACAAAATTAAAATAAACAAGACATCAAAAAAAAAACCCAACACCATTGCATATTTATCTAACAAGCTTCTCTTCTAACAAACTAACAACGTGACATTATTGCCTCATCCCACATACATCTGCCAAAATACTGCTAAGTAAGTAACAACTCCATCATCCATCTCTCTAAAGTTAGAAACATGTATAGACTGTCCTTAATGTAATTTTATTCGCAATGACATATTTCAGCTGGAAGGAAATTTATGAACTTGCTGCGTACAGAAACTCAGTTGCAAGTTGTAACAGCCCCGTCATAGACCTTTACGAGTTTATTGCCCGCATGTTTTTGGGTAGTAGGCTCAAAGATCCGGTTGATGCTATTTCCGATTCTTTCTGCCCTTTACTAGCGCAAGGATACTCAACTTCAACTCCCTCGCCCAACAGGGCTACAATAAATATACATTTTCAAGAAGAGAAAAAGCGCTTTTATTTCTCTCCAGAATTCCAGAAATATCTACCGCAATAAAAACAGCCTTAATTATTGTAAATGTAGACTTTCATACTTAGATGGCCATTTCTAGTAGCACCTATATAATACCCTACAAGTTTATGAAATACCATAACAGTTAATAAAGAAAGGCTATGTTTGTATTGTACTACACTGTGCAGGCAATAACGGTATACGTAAGCCTTATTTTTATAAGTATTTTTTGTTATTTATTTTGTTACACTTCTGCACTACCCGAAGATTCGGCAAAGCCCAAGCCGGGCCAAGCCTAGATGTTTGCTGATGTAAATGGTTTTTTTAAGGCAATCATCCTCAACTTGTATCAACTTTAACATGGAACCTGTATTTCTTTGCAAGGTCACCACACCACTGGGTTTCTTACTTTCAAACGCAGTCTCACGGAAATAATCTTTCCCCACGTGAGCGTCGAAATAACGAGAATAATATTTCAACTCCAGTTTCACTTCGGCTCTTCAACGACTTCAACAATTGTATCCATCCCCATAAGTCTGCAATGTATTCAAATGTAAATAAAAATCAGTCATTTGCAAAATGACGTGTTAGGGTAATATTTTATAGATGATATGATTCCATACCCGGGTAAAGAAAAGAGTAATGGTCTACACAATGCATCAATTCTAGTGCTAAAAAAACTCTCACAGGATCGTGATTGGAATATGATTCTTCCGATCAGCCTCCACCTCCGCTCCTCCATTCTGTCATTTCTGTCTATGAGGAAATCGAAGCAACGATTTTTTTTTCCAATCTGCAGTGCAAACGCTCCATCGTAACAAACTTGGATCGTAACCAACTGAAGACAGAACTGTAATCGTAATTCAACGAGCATAAGATAATTTGATAATATATTATGGAAACTGAAAAATAAAAAGACTAAACTATTCCATATACATGATTTACAGATTTACACAATAAGGTCAAATCTACGCCAGTAAGAACTAAGAAGATGAAATACGAGCAAAATGGATATTATCTTAGAACTACCAAGTACGGCACAAGACACAAACTTCCCTAGAAATTTCAATGTGGTAATTTGTCTCGACTCAATGCAAATAACTTACAACACAGATTACATAACGTAATATACCTAATCTCAACACAACTTACGAGGAATATTCTAAGTTGTCCAATTTTATTACGAATTTTAAAAGGCTAGTAGTACAATTAGTACAAAGTAACTATGAAAAGAAGGCAACAGCCCAACAGGCAACATGGAGTAAAACTTCATAATCTACATTGTATTCGACTAACAATTATAGTGAGATTCTTGCGCTAGTATAAATAATTCTCTGAAATCAGCGACCTTAAATAG
This sequence comes from Agrenia bidenticulata, assembly GCA_034694785.1. Taxonomy (NCBI): domain Eukaryota; kingdom Metazoa; phylum Arthropoda; class Collembola; order Entomobryomorpha; family Isotomidae; genus Agrenia; species Agrenia bidenticulata. The sequence goes on along the minus strand of JAQFYM010000217.1, from coordinate 74,450 downwards.
AAAAAAATATGCGGTTTTTGTAGATCCAGTATCCAGTGATTGGTAAAATGAATGTTCGTCAACTTCTTTGAAAGCCCACCATTTTTCACCAAGCCTCGTCGATTTTCTAGGGCAAAAAATCGAAATCATAAATCAATACTCAAACTTTGCATAGGTAATTTTACAACTACTTATTTAAAAAAATCCCAAAGATGCAAGATGGAAACTCAAAACTTGAAGACAGATATTTTCGAACTGACTTTCAGCCTACACAATTCGAAGATTTGATGTCTTTGTTTCCACCAGTCACCAGTTGGTTTTCGACAAATTCAGATGGCCCCTGGGCACAGGGTTTGCTATCAAAGGAAGCCGAATGCAAACTTATGCTTTCGGTGAAAGTCTTCCTCCATAATATTTGCGTGCCTCTCATCATTATTATGTAGATAATATACAGTCAAATAGTCGTAGGAAGGACTGAAGCCACTGAAGGACTTTGCTTCGCTTGCAATCTTAAGAACAGGGTTTCGTTTCTACTCTCTGTGTAGACATAAACAAGAGCGGACTATAAACAATAGAATAGTCTCGAATGATGATTAGAGATTCAAGATATCGCTCATTCATTATGCTCGATCAGAACAACGGCACAATTATTTTTTAAATTATTATTAAATGAGATGGATCGATTCTCTGTTCATGATATTCGTTTTTCACCAGAGCAAATAGCTCGTTTTGAGATCTGCAATCTGCAGTGGGATAATTTGTAATTTTTTAATGGTTCTGTACCATGTACGCTGCACCGAGGGAGTTCGCACACTCTTGGCAAATCCATCGTTTATCGTGTATTCCGTATTCCAATTTAATTGTTGGCAAATCAGTAGGGACCAGAATCGAAAATACTCCTTCAAAAGCTTCCTTGACAATTATGAACTTTAGCAATCATCCGAGATCTCCACCTCTTTGTAGGTTTTACATCTAACCCTAACGTTGTCGTGAACTCTTTATAGTTCACAGAACAACATTCACAGCAGTTTGCAGAGGTTTTCATTCTGAAGACTATCTGGGTATTACAGAGAAAAAAAATCGATTTATTTATATATTTACATGTATTAAATATGAAATAAATACCTAGATGAGAGATTTTAAATAAGTTCAACCTGAATTTGTTTATTCCAATTTTTTTAAAAACGTGCTCTCCTCTTTTGATTCCTCCTGTGCCGTTTTCTATCAGCTTTTTGCACAGCTAACTTTTGTAAAACAGTTTTAATATCAAAGTTCAACAACTCCTTTGAATGTGATGTTCAGTCTCACCCAGTAACCCATGTCCCACCAATGTTCTCGTCCATATTCTAGAAAAAAATCAAAAACATTAATACACAATTCGAAGATTTGATGTCTTTGTTGCCACCAGTTGGGTTTCGACAAATTCAGATGGCCCCTGGGCACAGGGTTTGCTATCAAAGGAAGCCGAATGCAAACTTATGCTTTCAGTGAGTCTTCCTCCATAATATTTGCGTGCCTCTCATCATTATTATTTATGTACAGTAATACGGAGCTTTTGTTGAAAGTTGAATGCATGTTTTTGGAATATGTCCATTCATATTCAATTCAGATTTTGTATAAAAAATGAAATTTAACTTAGAAGAAGTTATACCTAATTTTATTGATATTTAGCGAGTGCAGCTTTGTCTTATGGGTCTCCATTTAACGTGGCAAACACTGTCGTTTGGAAGGAGGATCATCAGACGATTCTGACGAGACAGTGACAGTATCCGGGTTGTTTGCATTATTTTGGTCTGGATGTTCGATGATTCTAGTAAGATCTTCTTCACTTTTTACTGGATCATCGATATTATCAGACTTTATTCTTAGTGGGTCAATCTCTTCTGAATCTTCTGTTTCTTCAATTAGTATTTCTGGCTCTTCATAATCACTTTCTACCATATCCTCAAGTGTTGTGGAACCGTTAGTAACCCTTTTCATGTTTATGTAATCCCCTACACGTCCGGGTTTCAAATTTCGCTTCCATTCAGCAAGTATAGGCATCAAATATTCCTGCAGATAAAATATGTCGAGTGAAGCTTAAGAACAGATAGGTTACGGTAGGTAGGTATGTGGTATGACATCACAATTATGTATCATTACTCATTACTGAGTCATTACCAATTCCGATTCTTTTGTTGGGTTTTCCAGTCCAATGCAAATTTGAGAAACAGCTCTCTTCGCAGTCTTAAAGCTACAGCTTATGTCCAAATCAGAAAGGGTGCGGTATGCCTAAAAAATATAGGTAATAAAAATATTAATTATTTACTCTCGCTGAACTCTCACCAATAATACAACCACACTGAACTTTGCTGCCAAAAAAAAAATCCAACCTGCATTGAAGCCTGTGCTCTATACAGAATTAGTCCGATATACTTTTGGAACTGATTTATTGTTTGACAACGGCTTCTTAAACCAATGCTGATAATTGTTTTGATAGTTTGAATAAACGCAGGGCTGACTCGATTCTTATACACCATTCCTTGCAAAACTTTGTACAGCAGCGGGGCTTTACTTATCATCTCTTCTTCGAATTCTTGATCCGAGGGTATTGGTAAACAGTCAGACATTGATGGCGAAATTGATATTCTATCTATAGTAAGCAACGGACTTTTTATAAGGACTTTTACTTCCTTAATCACCAAATCCCTTACACAATTCCGAAACACATCAGAATCTTTTTTATTGAGTTGATACTGACTAATACTTTTCTTTACTGTATTTTCTGAAACCTTTTTGCGTCCGGTTGGCTTTTGACCAGGGTTTGATTCTAAATTAGCTTTAATAGTAGGAACAAATCCACTAGAATTAAGGGATGTTTCCTGAGAATGGGAAATCCTGGAAGGGAAGCACTTGTTGTGAACTTGAGATCCATCCTTTATTTGAATTCGAAACTTTAAAATGGCTTTATAAACCGTGCCGAGAGCGCTTGCACAGTCCATACAAAGCCATCGTTTCTCCTCTGATCCGTATTCCCATTTAATTTGTGGCGAATCAGGAGAGGCGAGAATCGAAAATACTCCTCCAAGAGCTTCCTTGATTGTAAACGGACTATTATGAATCTTAGCATTGATCCTGTACTTACATCTCTTTGTAGGTTTCTCGGCTAATGTTGACGTAAATTCCGCCTCATCCAGAGAACAACATTCACAGTATTTTTCAGTCGGAGAATTCATTCTGGATAACTGACTTCCAGGCTGGGCATTACAGAAAATAAAATAAACATTTAATTATTTCATATTTATGAATTTCAAATTTTTCAATGTATAAATTAAATGTATAGATGAAACTCAAACCAAAGTCGAGCGTACAAATGCCAAGTGAGAGATTTGAAATAATTTTTTACCTGAATTCGAAAGATTGATAAGAAATTCAAATAAAAACGTGGTGATCCGACTTGACTTTCAAAGAAAAATATGTGCGAAATTTTAAACTTGGCGCCAACTTTTTTACATGCTTCCATATCATCTAACCCCAATTTACTGTAGGGGTAGGCAGACCAATTCAGTTTGCATGCATCGGTCATCCTCTCATCATGATGACTATGAAGGCCGTAAACCTTGTAAACGGGTACGTTTTGCTGCTTGGATATGAGTGCAGAAAAACATACCCATTTTTCTGCTGCTGAACTTTGAAAAAAAATAATTATTTTTATTTAGCTCGATAAATTTCTTATTAACTGAATAAGTGATTTGTCGAGCTACCTCTCGTCATGTTTAATAACTAAATGTTTCTTAAGCTTAGCTTTTTTAGTCATAGACATGATATTTATGATTTATTGAATTGGAACTTGGTCAATTTTTCCTATCGACCCGAAATATGTAAACAAATAATATTACAATACTAACAGTATGGAAAAGACAATGAATTATTGTTTTCTAGTGGTGCATCATCACAAAAATGTAGCCATTCACCAGTTAGAATATATTCGACTGAACCATTAAGAATTTCAGAGATACTTTTTTTTTTTTTACTTAATCCTGTAAAGCATCTTACGTTGAAGACGGTGCTGCACGTCTCCTCGCCTTATCATCGTAAAGATGACTTTGTTGATGAACCTTTCTGAATATCTTTGTCTTACGAAGTCTTGAACAATCGTGTGCTGGGAAACCTGGGACCCTATGGCAAATCGTCGTTTAAGCTGACTTTCGATTCGCGACAGAAGGTCTTGGTCTTCCGGTGTAGTGAAACCTTCAACACCGGCAAGATTACCGCTGCTCGATGCATCTAATGTAGAGACTTGGAAAAGACGAAGCGCCTCATCAACGTGAGAATCCGTTACAAAAGGTTTAAGCTCCATTTTCGCTAAGGCCTCTGCTGTTCTTATAATTGCTTCAAGTTGTCTCACCGTAATTGGAATAGGATTTTTCTTGTCAGCTTCGATTTCAGCTTCTCGATTTCCACTTCGCATCAAGACATAACGATTTTTTAATTTGTCTGCTGCTGCAACAGTAAGTCTGGGTCCACAGCGAGCACGACAGTACGCAATATATTTCTTCAAAAACGACAGTGATAACTCTCCTTCCTGCTCCGGTTGCTCATTCACCTTTTGAGCATTCATATGGATGTGGATTACGTGTCTTGCCATCATGGTATCTCTTGATTCATTGTGTTCATCTTTGATAATGAAAATCATGTCGAATCGAGACAAAATTGTTGGCATAAAATCAATATTTTCATCTCCTTTAGAGTCATCCCACCTTCCAAATATTGAGTTAGCGGCGGCCAAAACAGCACATCGAGAGTTCAATGTTGTAGTAATACCAGCCTTAGCGATTGAGATGGTTTGCTGTTCCATTGCTTCATGAATAGCAACTCTATCATCCTCCCTCATTTTGTCAAATTCATCAATACATACCACTCCACCGTCGGCCAGGACCATTGCACCTCCTTCCATTACAAAGTTTCTCGTTACAGGGTCGCGATTCACCGATGCAGTTAAACCAGCTGCAGAAGACCCCTTTCCAGACGTATAAATCGCTATTGGAGATACTCTCTCAACAAACTTCAAGAGCTGAGATTTGGCCGTACCGGGATCACCTAAGAGTAGAACATTGATGTCTCCCCTCCTTGTAAGTCCATCTGGCATACGTTTACGAGATCCTAAAAAGGGGATTAAACCTTAATCAATATTAATTATTAATAAGCAAGATACACTAGAAGACTGTAACCAAATCCACATACCAGCAAAGAGGAGACAAGCAATAGCTTTCTTAATATCTTGTGATCCAAAAATACTTGGTGCAATTGATTTTGAAATTCTTTCATAGCAATTAGGTTCCATTGAAAGCTTTTGAAATGTCTCTTCTTCTTCAGCTGAGAACTGAACTTTTCCAGTTCTTCCAGAACCGTCCGTATCTAATTCAATTCCAAATACTCGGAAATAAGGTTGTCGAACACCTATCGCAACTTTTATTTGAGATGATTTCTAAAAAAAAGGAGTTTAATATAGGTATACCAAAATGACTGATCAACGTGGAGAAGAATTGGCAATTATTTATCAATATACTCAATAGTCTTGTACCTTCATCGGCTGAGTTGCCTTCTTGATAGAATAAATTCCAAGAATACTAACTCGATTACCCGGAACAACTTTATCACATAAGTAACGGTCCACGAACAGTTGCATATGGCGAGGCATTTCACCAGGAGGAACACTCTCCGGTGATTCTTGCATTTTCAATGTTTGGAAGTCAACGCATTTACAGCGGTCGGGCATGATAAAATACGGGTCCAATGAACACTTCACTTGGCCTGCTTGATTTCCCCTGTGAAAAAATATTTTATAAACAAACAATCTAGTCAATTTAACCTTCACTGATACGTCAACGTCATTCAATTTAGACTTCAAATAAGTTGATGAGTGTTAAGTATCATTACTATCATGAATTGAATATATGGCAATGGAAAACTCACTGGTTGGCAGCACATTGTCGAGGAAGGGCATAACCTTCAAGACCGGGTTGTACTGGAATATTCGGAAGCATAGATCGACAGCTTCTACACATTAGGGAGATCTTGACTGCTTTCGAACGAATCGCAGATGCCGACAAAACAATTCCAGAAATCTTGACCAGCTTTGAAACTTTATCTGACTGCAATCAGACGGATAAAACGCTTTAGATCTTAAGTCATCTCAACGTAGCATAAGACTCCGCTTATTTAACTACTTTGTGATTCGAATCATTCCATAAAATTCTATATTATTAAAAATCTCCTGGAAGGAAGGATGGACACGTACCCGAAGTTCACGGATCGGAACAGGTGTTGAGTCAGCGACCAGCATGACCTGGATGTCCTCGACATGCTCATGTCCTGGAGCCCTCGGGGCCGTAACTTCGTCGACTACTTCTTTAGCAGCGTCTTCAAACTAGAAAAAAAATATAAAACTTATTTAAAAATTATCCCAAAATCTATTATGAGCACTGAATATTTTCTACACTATGGCAATTTACTGAATTTTGGGTTTCGTACGACAGAGGAGAGCACTTACTGGCCTTCCTTACCAATGGTGCTAGGCCTGACCACTGACCAGTAAGTGTAACATCCCCAAATTCGAATTTAAAAAATCGACAAGTCCACTCCACAGGTGACATGACCATGTGCCCTGGATGCATGGGAAGATCTCAAATATATACGGTGAGCCCACTAGGGCTCTCCACAAGACGAGACGAGATGTGGCCATTTCGATTTCGTCTCGTCTCGATTTCTTTCGAGATGGAAAGCTTCGACTTTCGAGACGAGACGAGACGAAAAAAATGCCGTCTCGTCTCGTCTCGTCCCGAATCTCGTCTCGAAAGAGACAATATCGTATTGAAAGCAGCATTACTATAGCTTCCCCCGAGACGAGATGGGGCCGTTTCGACTCTCTCGATTTCTTCGAGATGACAAGTTTCGAGACGAGACGAGACAACAGTCATCTCGTCTCGAGACCAAAAACGTCATCTCGTCTCGAATCTTGTCTCAAACGAGACGAGACAAGATCGTCTTGATATTGAAAGCAGCAATACTATAGCTTCCCACGAGACGAGATGGGGCCGTTTCGTCTCGTCTCGTCTCGATTTCTTCGAGATGACAAGTTTCGAGACGAGACGAGACAACAGTCATCTCGTCTCGAAACGGCTCGAGACCAAAAACGTCATCTGGTCTCGAATCTCGTCTCAAACGAGACAGGATCGTCTTGATCTTGAAAGCAGCAATACTATAGCTTCCCTCGAGACGAGATAGGGCCGTTTCGTCTCGTCTCGATTTCTTCGAGATGACAAGTTTCGAGACGAGACAACAGTCACCTCGTCTCAAGTCTCGAGACCAAAAACGTCATCTCGTCTCGTGGGGAGCCCTAAGCAAAAGGCTTATCACGCATTTAAGCACAAAATATATACCCACTAAATTTTGAAATTATATACAATGAAAACTATCACCCCTGAGCCTGAGCTGAGTGGACTTGCAACTTTGACTTGTAGACCGGCCTCCGCTAAAGGTAAGGAGCGAAACCCAAAATCTCCAACCCTTGTAAACTTTTTTTACTGCTCACTATTAAACTTGATAGTTATGGACTAGGCCTAAGGATACTATACATTTATACATTACATACAGAACAGTACAATATACAACCATCGGTCTCTATTCTCTTTATTAACTTTTTAAAACTTACAACGCTGATGAACTCTCCCGGCCGCCTAACAATTTGATCAGCCAAATCCTCATCAAAGAGGGACAGGTCTTCGAATTTAATTTCCACCCAGAATTGTCCAGTAGAGTAGTTACGACGAAGAATATCTCTAAAAACCAAACACCAAACTACAATTAATATAATATAAAATATAATTATAAACTCTCTCAATTACAAGATTATACATTCGTAAGAAATTATTACCTCTCTCTCTCCACATTATTTATAATAAAATGCTCACCTGTATTTATAGGTGAAGTTATTATCCTGAAATTGCCTGAGGAATTCTTTGAAATTCTTCTTGTAATTTTGATGATCCACAAGTCCTCCCGTCGACTCGTCCCGAATCTGCTCATCATCATCTCGGGGTCCGGACACATAAACCGCTTCCTGGTCAAACGCTGGCATTTTAACAATAACAGTATATTTTTCTCCCGACTTTAAATTATTCAAACGTCACAGAGGAAACTAAATTGACACGGATTTATTTAAAACAAAATTAATTAAAGTACATGAAAATCCCGAAAATAATAAAAACGAACAACAGAAGAACTGTGCAGGGCAGTGCACAGTGGTATGACAAAGAAGAAGACAAGACGGTCCCGCTCGATTTTCTACTATTTTTTAAGAGTCAATTTCATTTATTTTTTATTCAACAGCTCAGTCGGATTTTACAACAAGAGTTGGGTTGGGCTTATATCAAATCTCATGTTAAAATTTATTAAATGTTTCTCTGCATTGCTTTTTCATCTTGTTGTATTTGCTGGCAAAGTTTGAGCAATATTTTAAAGAGGTAGAGGCTAAGGATTAAATTGGAAAAAGTACAAAGTAAGCGTGCGGACATTTGGCGGGTTGGGTCCGGGGTGTTGAAGTGGAGGAAATTCACATAAGGATTCTCTAATAGTTTTGAGTAGTGTCAAAAGATCACAGACTAGCCACATGCCTTGCACTGGCTAGTAATACTGTGTCAAAAGATATAGCTTTGAGTTTCTGTTTCTGAGTATCGAGGATAGAGCACAGAGTTGCTGTATCAAACAAAATGCGGACTTTGCCTTCGTTAGGAATGATAAAATTAGCTAATTAGTTTAATTGTTATTTCTGTTTACTTATATGTTGGATTTTAGGTTTAATTAAAAATAATCAGACCCGCAAAACTGAAGGTTGATCCCAGGATCGACGGTTTGGAATTGGGACTTTGTAAATGCCCGAAAGTAACTGCAAATTGCAATTGGAATATTTAATTATTTTTTTACTTGCTTATATTGATGAAGCTAATTATTAAAATATCATAGATCTACAATAAGACAAGAAATACTTTTAGTAACTTTGCATGGCATTCGTTAATCGTAGTCTAACTGAATAAAGCTTTTCAGATAATTTAATGTCATTATTTTATAGTTAATCGAGTAAGAATGGGCTCTGGAGAAACCTCTCGACACAATCTTATATGCAAATTTAATTTGTGACTAATATTTCAAACGGTTAGAGTAGATCAGTATCAGTATCTAGAGTAAATTTACAATCATGTCATTCGAGAAGAAACGGGAGTAGTGTTTACAGATGGCCTAACTTTTATATGTAAAGGGTGGGCCCCTCGGAGGGCTGCTGGGGGCGTTGAACTAATTTAAACGCTTTTGCATGGGATAAATATTAAATATCACCATCAACACTAATACCAAACTGTATGTAGCCACATCTACATCCTTCATCCATCGCCATATACTTCCAGTGCGTCTTCCTAAGTACTAATCTGTGTATAGTAATTTTGCCGGATGCAATGAAGGACAATTTGATTTTTTTTTTTAAATCTCGGCCTTCCCTGATCAATCACTTTTGTAAGTTGTATCTGAACAGTACAATTTAAAAAGTACATTGTAAAATTCCAATGGATAAATGGATTTCAAAAGTAAAGTTATCTTATTTACACAACTGATACATACTCTACATAATTGTTAAGCTTAATCCACTTTTTTTGCGTCTGCGACTTTGTACTGTAAACCACGTTATGTATTTTGGTCGCATGATAAAACCATTGAACTTGAACTATTTATTAATTGGTTAAATGTGGTAGACATTAGACAGTTAGTTGGTATGAAACCGACCGCGATGCCACGACATTTATGTCTCAAAAATATATTTTAGACTGTAGGTCGAAAGCAAAATTTTGGGTTTAATTTTTTTATGTCTTTAAATGCGTAGTCAAAACTTTTCAAGTTTTACTTAAAACATTTAATTTAACTACTAGTACATAAACCTTCTTTTAAATTTTAAATTTGATTTTTGCAGTGATATATTGTGATTTGTGATTGTGATAGACCTTGCTCATCTTAAAATATCCGCAGAAAATATTTTTAACCAATACTTGACATTTAACTTTACAAGGTAATTAGTTTGTCATCGTAATAGATTTTTATTGATTAATTTATTGATTGATTAAGTTCTCATTCTTAAAAGCCATATGGCTATGTCGTGAATATGTCTGGGACATGTCTGTTACATGTCTGCGACATGTCTGTGGTAGACTTAACTGTTGTAGACCTAACTCTTGTTTCCCACATGAAACCAAGACTATCAAGAGTTTCCAGGGGATTTCATTTGCAATTTGCAGAGAACTCCGTGGCTTAAGATAATTTTATATAGAGTACTTGCATAAATGCATAGTTGAGCTGAGACGGTGGGCTTGGACAGGTTACTTTTGGATTCCTTATCAAATTCTAGGTAGATACTTGTATAGCTATGAATATCTGCGGCGACAGTATCATTTGTCCACGTTGTAATACGGTGTCCATACCACCGTATTACAGTTGCAAGAGTTTCTGCCCCTTGACGATCTCTAGGATGGAATGGGAAACGATTCGAAGTGGATTCGAGACTAAGTAAGTTAAATGCTCCAATTACTTCAAGATTGAAGAATTAATTGGGGTTTTTTTATACCAAGGCCTATTGCTTGTTGGGAAACTCGAAACGTGTCTTGTCAAGGGGCACTGTATTCTCCTGACCATTTCATCCAGCATTTGAAGGTGGACCACAAGATCAGAAAGATGTATTCTCGACAATCGAAAAATCCGAAAGCTCTCGCAGTTGTTTATATTTCTGCTCCAGCCGAGAAGATTGGAAGTGTTCACTGTAAGTCAGAGCTATTGTAACTAATGAAAATGAGCCAATATTTCTATATGGCATCAGCTGAAATGCATAATATTTTATTCCAACTTTCGATAAAATACTATCGAGCTAATTGCGGAGCTTATTGATGAATGTTTGACTATGGTCGATAGACTTTCAAACACAGTTCAGTTTTAAAATGTCTTTCGAATCTTTCGTCTACTAATACATAGTGGTAAAAGCTCTTTCAACTGTTCTTCTATATGTTTGTCAGAAAAGTTTATGGATTCTATAATCAAGCAGGGATGATCAAAGCTTAAGGATAGTATTATAGTATTGAGCACAAAACATCAAAGAGGAATATGTTTTGCATGAATAATATCATAGGAATTTCCAGTAGTCCCTTGATTCAGCCAAATAAGACTGAAACTCAAAGCATAAATAATATCTACGGCATTTGAAAGTTATGCAAAGCTGAATCCATCGAGGTATTGAGGAATTGTATTGTAGTTACAATTACAATCTTGGTCAAATCGTTATTCATTTTATGTTATTCCAATTGAAAGATTTTAGATGGCCAAGCGTGTACTTTGAAGCGGAGGGGAAGACTTTCGTTATCAGCATTGTCTACGAGCTAGGAAAAGTGTATTGGTGGATTGTTGGAGATTTTTCAGAAACGAGGCCGGTAGAATATATGGCCACATCTTGTCTGAAGCTGAACAAGCCAAGTCCAAACTTTTCGGTAAGTGATGCAAATAGAATCATCATGTAAATAAATGCAAGTGATGCATTATCATTTTCAGAAAAAATCCTTAGCTATCTGGGCTATCTCATTCAGAATTAGTTTAAGAATTATTTAAACATAATACTGATATATATATTACTGTACGAATTTTGCAGTTATCTGAGTTCACTCAAATTCAAGCATCACCAATACGATGTTTACAACTGTATGATTTTGAAATGATCAAGAAGCTAGGACAAGCCACAATGGTCGACGCGAGTAGACTTTTGGGAGAATTTTGCAAAGCCCAACGAGCCAATCAATTTCAAAATTGTTTTACAATAAAAATCCGAGTTAGCAACAAGAGTCCTAGTCCGAAATGAAAATCAACGCTGCTTATTGGCAGTGTTCTGTTTGGTACAAAACTAAAAGTTTCCAGAAGACGAAGTGAGATGATTAATTTTTGCAATTAGTAATATTAATACTCTAATTCTTCGCATTTCTAAAATGGAACATATGCGGTTTATGATTCAGGAGATCTATAAATATGAAATATTTGTATTCTGTTATGGTGAACGAAGTCTTGATCTGGATATCAATCTGTCAACCCGAAGGCATGTAACCCCAATCTCTTACAAATAAACAATGAAAAACACAGCTCAAGTTCGGCTTCCAGAATAATTATTTACGTATCAAATCCATTAAATAGTTAAATACAACAAGTTCCTCTTCAATCGAATTCGTGAAATTCATTGACAAAAAGTGTTTAACTAACTTTTAACAGATAATGAAATTATAAAACCAGAAAATCGCATTAACTACCGGACATGTCCCCTTTCAAGCTTTGCAGCTGCTATCCCGTCCCATCTTGAACTCCGCAAGGATGCATCCGAAGGTTCCCATCTTTGTAACGGAATTGCAAGTTGTGGTTGTGACCTCATGGAGAACGAAGTTGTCCAGCATTCCCATATTTTTGTTAACTTGAACAGCTTCGTCAACCTTCCAGTGGACATCGAGCTCTTCAATCGTGTGTGCATAGCTGGCAATCCTCATGGGGCAGGTGAATTCTTTGCTCCTCATGTCACCCTTGGGGCAGAACATCTCGATTGTTACCCTCTTGCTGTGCATAACATGCCCATCGGGGTGAACTCGAAGAAGGAAGTTAGGTCTGAGTTGTTGGTGGTCTTCTGATTTGACCTCATCGGCGAAGAAAAGGTCGGGCATCCAGATGCTAGTTTCCTCACCCATCAGAATGTATTTGAATTCAGGATCGGTGGGGGTGTAAGACAGTCTTGTGTCGGTCCATTCCTGACGGAAGGTTAGCTGCACTTTCCACATGTGGTACTTGTCACAGATGGACAGGATGTTTCGAACGTACATGTTGACGGTGACATTTGTGTGTTCTCCAGGGGGGCGGACGAGTTTCAAATTATTTTGGTGAGCTCCAAAAATGTGCTCTAAAATCTTGCCTTCTTCCTCTACTCGTTCTAGCTTATCAGCCTTGGCTTGGATGGCCAGTGCGACGACGAAAATTAGGAAGCTGAGATACTTTCCCATTTTGAATTCGGGACTTAGTGGCAGTTGGTGATAACGTTTTTCTAAGAGCTTGTTAAGTAGTCTATTGAGAGCAAGTCAGGATGATTTTGACTTAATGTTTAGAAGCGAAAGCTGCTTAAATAGTAAATAAATTAGTATTGAAAGTGTGGCTCTCAAGTGGGATGTTGTTGGCTTATTTTTGGAACGTTCTATGAATTGATTATGAAATTCTAGACGTTATCTTGGAATTGACCAGGCTTTTATACCATGTTAAAAGAGGACATGATAAATTGACTTGTTTTTCTGAGCCAAATTCTCTGGAGATAAAGTCACCTTCGAAGAGTATAAATGAAAGCAATTATTTTCAATATCACTTTGACCTTTAGTTCCCTCATCCAATGAGCTCATTTCTTGGGATGGTTTGATGATACTAGGTTTGTCAAATACGTACGTGACATTGGAAAAAATCTTCAACAAATAGAATTCGATATGATATCCTAAACCTTGTTTACAAGCTGTCTATGCTAACGAAACCGGACCATGCATAAATATCTAAAAAAAATGGTAAAAAAAAGAAGTAATTTCTGGACTAAGGGAATGAATGGAAAACTGATTGCGACGTTCGGCTTTGACATGCTATATACTACATTTGTTTTGATACAATCCTGATTAATTTAGCAAATGTTTTTGGGAATAGCGAAAAGCAATAACCAGTTTTAAATTTCCTACCAAGAGATGGAAAATCGTAAGCATCTTAATATTTTTACCCAAATGTTGACTCTGTGAGCTTGCTGGATTTATTTTTTAAGCACACCAAGTCCAGAAGGCCATGGATAGATAAGTTGATTGAAGCAGACGTCACGGAAAATAAATCTGGCTTCATAAAATAAATATTATTGATCAACTTATCTTCTGGGGGAATGTATAATTTAATTTGCATAATGCATAACTTAGCATGAAAGGATGAAAAATAAATGCATAAAACATCTTTGTAAATAAAGCCTCCCTAGATTCTCTCCGGGAAGATTCTTGCCAGCTCAGTGGTGGTGGTCAGGCATAGGGCACATGTCATCGGCTCTAAATGTAATTAGATTTTCTGGAGCTTAATCCTCCGGCTCAATTTGTATCTCCTAGTAGTAACCGTCCTGGCTATTGGGTCCATTTGAAGTGTGTAATTTTTCTCTTAAACTTCTTTCAACCCTTTCCCTCTCGGTGGAAATCGTTGATTGCAGAGCACTCATGAAATCCAGGTCGAGGCCAAGTTTGGGCTGACCCTTTGTACCAGTTGGTCCACGTGTTGGTGCTAAACCTGTAACACGAGCTCAAAGGTAATTTATAAAAAAGTTTTGTAAAAAATTATATTACAAACTACCGCCATTAGCTCGGGTTTGGATTATGAATGTTAACCATTGGTATCAAATAATTAATGCTAGCTGGGTCTAACAAAAGTATTACCAGTCTCATAGGCATATTCTAGTTGTCTCTGGACGGCTGGAATGGGTGGGCTCCATCTTCTTGACGGGCCCCATTTCGTCCCTTGTGGTTCAACTTCCTTTGCCACTGGAACACGTAAAATATCAAAGAAGGGATTGGATTTTCGTTCATGTAATACGCATCGCTTTACTTATGGATACAAATCATAAAGCGGGTTTTAATTGTTTTCATTTTTGAAAGAACTGACTGTATCTGAACGGCTGCCTTTGTCTTCGATCTCCATCTCCAAGATGTTCTCGACTTTCTAGCTTTTTGGCAAGGGACGTTTCAGAGTTTTCAAAGCCTCTGAATTCTGGTTTGGTATATTCTTCCCTCTCGGATTGATGGATCTGTTGGCGGTGCTGGTAAAAAGCATTGGATTGATTATGAATATGAAACACTATAAAATATGATTTAAATGAAAATCTAATAATGATATGGATATTTCTGGTATGAACGATAATGCTGATTTAATTCACTTACTTCCTTGCCAGTATTTGCATAGGGGGCTTGGGTTCTTTTGCACTTGTTGTTATATTCGTAGATTCTTTGCTCTAGCCTTGCCTCTTCTTCAGCCTCTCGAGCCAATTTCTGCAGTCTTGCTCTTTTATTTTGCTCAATCTGTTGTCGCAATTCTGCTTTGTAAACCACTTCTTTGAGTCCTGGATCAGGACGGTCCTCAGAGGTCTGTAGGAAAAGCATTTGAATTTCTAAATCTGAATTTTATTATCTCCTCAAATTCTCAAGCATATTTGATTTGGATTCAATATAACTTTTATAGATGATAAAATCAATGCAGATCTTCAGATCTTGAATCAAAAACCGAAAACATGTCCCCAAACGGTTATGAAACGCTTGTTGGCTATCGTCAAAACATTATGTAGTTAAGGTCTGCTTTTAAGACACACACTGGGATTTATTAACCACTGACACAGACTATTATTCGAAATTGCACTTCGTTTTCATTGCAAGACCTAGTTTAATAACCGACTTTGTTTTGTAACGTGTGTGACAGATTGACAGACAACGGCAATCATATAACCCCAAATGAACGGATATGGGCTATGCTATAAGTCTAAGTCCAAATTGGACAACTAGTCTAACGAGGCATCGAAATTCGAGTTTGAAAATATGTTTATATTACAGCCCCAGGAAAAATGGGACTTAGAATTAGAACACACTTTGACCCTGCAACTAATATGGTGGATGCATTTTGTTTTTAAACGACCCAGTTTATCATTCCTTGACATTGGAAGACAATGGGAAAAATATTTTTCTAACCTGCCAGCTTTTCTGCTTGACGAATGCTTCATCCTTTAACTTTTCGAAATCTATGAATTCTTCCGGACTCATAAACTCGCCGGAAGATTTGTTCTCAGCAATTCTATTCTTACTCGGTGTCTTAAAGTAAGAATCGAGTTTTGGGAATTCTGACTCATGCTGTGAATAAGGTTGAGACCGCCTGTTGATGTTGGCATCCGGAGATAAAGACGTTTCTGTTTTAAATTGTCTCTGATGCTGCACCGGCTGCTCCTGTTGTTGAACTTCACAATAAGGCTCCTCCTGGCTCTGGCATTGCACTTGACCTCCTACCATCGCTCTTTGTACATTAGGATTATTATCCTTGGAATGCACTGGAGGCCTTCCAACTGCGAAAATAGAACATTTTTTTAGGCACTTTTAACTTGAAGCATTCTTCTGTAAGGTTTCAAAGGGAAACATGAACTAAATTGAAACTACTTTGAGGCTGGAAGTATCCATTTGGATAAGCTGGGTTTGGTGGAATAACTCTCTGCTGTTGTTGTTGTTGATAAGGATACTGCGGATGATTATACGGATTTCCCGTGGGAGCATAAAAACCCGGATGTTGTTGATATGGTTGTGGTTGAACCATATTCGGCCATGGTACGGGTCCGTATCCATTTGGAAACTGGCCGAGCACAGGCTGACCGTATCCCATTGGGACCATTGTATTATTGTTATTCGGATAATTTACTGGAGTTTGTTTTCCAGGTTCCTGATATTGATTCACAACTGCATCTCTAATCGCCTGTGGAGGAGTGGGTGTTGGTACTGGATGGTTCCCATTCGGAATTTGTTGGTACTGCTTCTGGTGGGATTGATTTTGACCGAGATTCGTGGGGATATTACGCTGGGAAGAATTATTATAATTCATGGAAGAATTAGAAGGGGAACTGTCAGGTCTTTGAGAAGACATAGATGAATTAGTCGGAAATGCTTGAGCACCCGGGTGTGACTGGGTAGGTGACGGGAAATTATTGTTATTATTATTCAGAGGATCATTGCAACTATTCAAATAGTTTACATTGTTACTGCTAGCAGCATTGTTCGATTGAAAGGGACTTGGCCCCATTCTTGCTTTCCTAAGGTTTTCTAAAGCGGCTTCTTTCCTCGCATTCTCTGGGGATTGATTCAATCCAGACCTGGAACTACTTGCCATGGATTTAGACTCCAGCACTAGCTTTGCAAGAGCTGCAGCTTTCTCCGGGCCTGGAATTTGAGATGAAATGGGGAATTCCGGGATGATTTGACTTGGGGGAGTGTGTATTCATCACAGGTCTTGCTAAATATGTATTTTTTTAATCTTAAAACTTACTGATAACACTGGAGGGTTGGTGCCAATGAGATGTTCCAGGTACATCGTACTTGGCTCCTAGTGGATGTGTTTCCGCATTCCTTTTCTCTGCAGCTTTTCGGATCTGAGTTTGACGAATTTGTCTCTCTAACTCATCTCTGTAGCTTTCCTGTTTCTGCCGTTTCTGATTATTGATTGTCTTCTCGTCTAACAGGGCTAGCATAATTGAAATGAATTAAATTGCTTGTATTGTTAACACCACCGCCACCGAGGATATCGACGGTTGAAGAGGTAGGAGAAGTGTTGTCCATACTGGTCCGCATACCTTGATCGTCTGTTGCAGGCATTCCTTGATTAATCCAAGAGCTGGGGGACCTTCTGTACGCTTCCAGGTTGTCATGTGCTAAGTCATTAGCCTTGGATACATTCGATCGAAGGTTTTCGATTACTTCTTGAGCTCTTGACATAGCGGTTGTGGAGGCTCGAGTGCTCTCGATCTCATTTCCACGGTTGACAATAGGCTTGTATGATGAATAAAATGGAAAGTTTGATGAGCCTGTGTCACTCCTTAGATTTGGAAATGAATTATGGTATTGTCGTCGTCCTTTACCCCTGTGGGGCAAACGTATTGGTCGATTTTACTGCACACAATATTTCAAGTTCTTGTTTGGATACATTGGGAATGGAGATGTAAATGCATGTAGCTATAAATTGTAGGGTTGGACTTTTTTTTCAGAATCTCTCTTGTTCAAAACATGATTTGGAATTCCATCATAACATTTCCTGGCTCTGGTTCAACATGCCACTCTCTACCAAACATCCATTCAGTTCAGTAGCACTTGACTTGTAAGGCTTTATACTGAAATTGCTTGTAGATATCAAAGTTATAGAATGTTTAAAGGTAACTTTTAAACTATATCGGAACTCGGTCTGCCGTCTGCCTATCCTCTCTGGTGATGAAAGGAGTCACAGGAAAATGAATAATGATCTTGGAAATTGATGATGGAAATTTCATGCTCGTGCATCCATGATGCATACTATTACCAAAGGGCATCATCATCAAGAGCCGTAACCATTTACCATACCTGCCTTGTCCTTGTCCATCTCAACCATATTTCTTTGAGGGTGGGAATCTAAGAACCCTGAATATTTTTAGTTCGCTCTGTTTCAAACTGGTATCCATAACTCACCTGCTCTGATACCCGGAGTACCCGGACTCTGGCAGAATCCCGACGCCTGGAATGTTAGATTTTGCAATAGAATTGGAATAAGCTAAATCATTTTTCATCTTCTCCCGATCCGGGCCGTATTTCCCAAAGTTTTGGAATTCTCCACCAGCATTACTTCTACTGGACATGGCGGTTGTGTAACCCCCTAGGGGAAACGTTGGTCTATTATACGCCGTAGAAGGGAATTCACTAGGAGGATTTCTTAATAACATTGAGTTGGAGGTATCATTTCTAGGGATTCGAGTTTGTGCTGGGGTGTCCCACTGCCGAGCTGTCATTGATGTAGGCTTATGAGGTCCTGAGAAATGGTCCTTGTTGGGAGAGATTCTTAAGGAGTTTGATGTATCGGTTCTTTGAAATCGGGATTCGTGGGGTGGGTTTCCGGCTCTGGTTGTCATTGATGTCGAAGATTATTGTAAAAATACAAAAAAAAATACAAAAACCTTTCGGAGATTTGCTCCTTCAACTTTGAAGTACAAAATATTTGAAACTCCTATTTTCGATTGCATAAAAATAGATTTCCGTTTAATTGGTTTAGTTGTCATGGATGTCAGGTCGTCAGGATGGGATTTATTCAAGAGTATATAATTTATGCCCCAGTGGGTGCCGATAATTGGGCAAAACAGGACATGGCCATGCACCTACTTGTACATGGCTAGTCTGTGATATCGGTGTATGCACACGTGACCATTATTTTCCCCATCACATCAAAAATAATGCTTTAGTGTTTTTTTGCAACGTGACATATCATTTTTCTGTTGTCCATGCTAAATGTTTTCGTAGACGTGTGCACTTTTCCCAACGCAAGTGTCAAAAGTTAAAGTTAGCTTCGTTATGTAAATCTGAAATATTTTTTCCCTCTTAACTTTGCAATCTATTTAAAACCCTTTGATTTACTAATCAAGCAGATGGCTTTACAACAAATAAACAGAAAAAAGAGTCTTGGAACAATTTTAGAAACAAGGCAACTCTAATCAAACATGCTTTTCAAATATTGTAAAAGGAGTGAACTTTGTAGATTCTGATCTCCTATCTGCATTAAGTCATGGAATGACTCAGAAAATTATACTATAAAAGTGCTTGAACCCGAATTTCCGTACCACACTCACAATCACAATTCACATGGTTGAGCTTGTGTAATCCATCAACTCGGAGTGAACCGGGTACAAATTCGAAGGCAGCCCTTTCCCTTGCTGCAGTTCATCTCATCTCATCTAAAACATGCAAGGTATTTCTCAAACGAAGCAAATCACCTTTTCAAGCTCTAGAAACATCAAGAAGCATACGCATACAAAAACTCCGAATATCTAGCCAAATCCCCCGGGTAGTGAACCACTAGTCCCTACATGAACAAAAAACCCTAATGGGAAGTTATAATGCTCCCGTTTGACTTGACACACGCATTCGAAGCCGAGGAAGCCTGGGGAAGCATAGTAACTCCATTCACGTCCTTTTCTTCAGTAACGCTCCAGAGCCAGCTCCACCAACATCCGGAATCCGGAGATTTTCTGCTTTTTCTCCCAAGATCCGAATTTCGGTTCGCTCATCCAACGTTAAATATTATATTGAACAGTGTGTCAGCTATTAGCTGTAAGATTGCACAGTGTGGGATTATTTCAGCTTTTGACTGAGCGAGTTATTTAGCTTTAGAAAAGTGTAGGAAAGCTTCTGCAACAGTCTGGGAACACTGGGACTACATAATGAGTTTTGTGACTCGGTTGGACTGAGATTTCCAAACCTTCCTCTCCTGTTTCTGAGCTTTTGCCTAATTTCGTTAGACAAATGAGACAGAGAAAGAGAGACGTCAAGCCCAGTAAGAGACTTATCATAATTCAATTAGATCGTTTTCAATAAGGTTGCTCAAATATATATCTTGCAAGTGCTACCTGTGACCGAGATTTTTGATATTTAATATTTCTACCCCACGTTCCTCCCTCAAGTGTTTTCTGCTTGTGGCGTATATTTTCAATTTTTCTTTCAAGCATCAACTATAAGTAAAGAAAAATGCTCTCGATTCCAAAATTCAATTCCGTTCCCTTCAGCCCAAGAAATTAAATCCCATCGGATGCACCTGACGTCTCCCAATTCCAATGCTTCCCACTGGAATAATAATCCTTGGACGGTATATCTCATAAAAAAATACCAGCCTTAGTTTCGTTCAATAGTTATTGAATGGACATGATCACCATGCTGTTTGTGTAGAGATCCTCTTCCAACCAGCAGTCCCATTCTTCCTTGAGCTTTCGGACCATGTCTCATTCTGTCGAGAAGAAAGTAATCACCACTAGTCCTACCGTCGCCACCACAAGTAAATCCACTACTGGTCAGCCAATATCAATAATAAGATCTTTGTCTTCCTCAGTTCTGTTACGAAAGAAGAGATAGCCATCGGAGTACTTGCATGTGTACTTTCTCTCAATCTACAATACTCAAGTGTTACCTCTGACCCCAGTTTAATGACAAGCTTAAAAAGTCCATCTACCTCCTACTCAAGACATATCGAGCAGTCACAATCAGCCCAATCAAACCTAATAAGACTACAAAAGTAAGAAATAAAAGAGCAGTACTTATTGCCCCAATAAAAGTGGCGAAATAAAATAAAACACTTAAGTCCGGAGGAAAGAAGAGATTCATTTCCAATTTAGGGAATTGGACTGATAGACATGTTTTACCACCACCGGAACACTAAAATGAACGACAAGAGGGTGGATTATTTGTACCATTACTACTTGTAATTTACCGATCTGTCCTCTGGTGCAAGAATCCTAGAAAGTGAATGTATCTCAACGTTCGGGATATTCTAGAGGTTCGAGACTCAAAATAAATTCCTTATGAAGTAACGGGGAAGAACCTGTGACTCAGATTCGGGTTTAAAAGACCCCAAGTACAATTTACATACATCCGCAAGATTCTATTTGTCGACTACGGAAGCAGGAACTGTCATTTGGGCTGTTGAGTCAATTACAACGATAATCTCCTAAGACATTGTACATCCCAAGATTTGCAATTTACATCCACGAGATTACTAGGAGCGTGTATTGTTAATTTTTTTCTGTCTGCTAAGGCGCGGACGAAAAAAAGTAGCAGGATTCTTGTGCACGTTCGTCTGTTTTTTTGTGTTGAGAAAGTTTTTTCTTCTTCTTCTGTGTCGAACATCCCAAGCTGGAATCAGTTTGAGCTGCCTGGTCCAAAAATGGATTTGGAACTGGAAGAGGATGAGCCAGGAGTCCATTCCAATTCCGAGGCGGAGGATCTGCCATTCCCCGGATTCCAAAAGATCTCTATACGATGGCTACCTCAAACTCATCCTCTGAGACACACCTGCCTTCGGATGATCACGAATCCATATCCTTTTTCATACAACCTTGGGTACAGTTCCTTTGAGTGTGTGTATATGAGGAGCTACGTAATGGGAAAGTAATAGGAGGAACATGCTTTTAAACTAGGAATTCAAACATTCATAAAAATGAAATATGTTCAATTTATATTCAACTCAACCCAGGCAGAGGCATAAAGGCTAAAGAGATTCCATTATGTAGAAATTTGCTACAGCTCTGGGCCTCGTTTCTCATTCTTTTATATGGATGGAAATGACATTTTTTGCACAGCGACTCGACTAGCGATGAGGGGGGGGGGCGCAAGATGTAGAGATGAGAAATCTGCAAAGACTTGAGCATGTACTAAGAAATATTATTGAAACATAACGGGTCATATCTTAGCTCTTAAATTGACATGCACTTTCAAAATCTCCCAAGGTCCTCTCTCACATTCAAACTCCTACACGAATTCCAACCTTGGGGAAATATTAAATGACCGTAATCCACATCTGAGTATTCGAAAATCTTGCGAACGTCGCAAAAGCTTTGGAAGATGGGATATAATAGTACGAGATTTAAAATCGGCTCAATCCGGTCTCCTAGATCATGAGCGAAGGCTCAATCCGCCAGGCTTATAACCACTGTGAGTTTCATCTCCACCACCACCGGAATTTCATTTGATTCCACCTCATCATTCTCATGTGTTCATAACCGTAACAAGATAATGGGATGTTATCATCTCCATGTACCATGAACTTTTTTCTTCTTTTCCTCTATTTTTGGTATAGGCAGAGACCCCATCGGGTAACTTCATACTTCTACACAAGCTATTGTGTCTCAAAGTCCATATCTCTATATATGCGATATGTGGTGAAAGTAACTTTGGGGGTAAGTCAGGAAGAAAAATCTGATCGTGTTCCCAATGTCGAAAACTTTCTCTGCCTTTTCTTACTGCCTTTCAAATAGTTTATGAGGTTAGTCAGGTCAAAGCTATAGGCATGGGGGCGGTAGTAGCCACTTTATTCCTAGTATGTACATAATATGTTCAAATTTGAGATATCATATCAATGTATTGGGGGTAGAAGGGGACGATGATGGGGCATGTCTGATTTTTGGAGATAATCATAAAATCCTATCTATGATGCTAATACCATATAAATAGCAAAGAGGTGATGAGTGAAGCGGAAATATTAACTTGCTGCAAGAGATGACAAGGAAGCGTTGATGATGTATGGACAAATATTTATGGAACGTCTAGGTTTTAGCCATGGGCTAGTATCTTTCAAAAATTTCTGCCATAACTGATTCTGAATTTGAATTTACGTTCTTACACTTGTGTCTGGATTTCCTAGCCTTCAGAGCTGTCTAAGGATGTTCTTTAAAACTATATATAGCATATATTATATCATTTTTCTAGTCTCTATATATTCAAAGAGACATCCCGGGAACTGAGGTTCGGCCAAAAACGTGGAGGAAGGTTCGTTTATCCCGAAAAACCTGTACCATAATTGGAAAGTACATCCTACCTCACAGAGCTTTGGGTTAATCCTTAGTGCCTTCAACTTCAACCTTGTAGTACAAGTCTAGTACATTAATAAAAGATATCGTGACCTTTCATCTCGAATAGAACCAACAGATCTATCAAGATCTCACCTCCTAAGGTTTCCTGAGTGCAATACGACGTAAACAAATGACCCATGAACAGGCCCAGACTTTCTCCAGGGCTGAGGGGTAAGATAAACGGGAATAAACTTCACCCATATCCCCATGTTCGTAGAATTTCAGGAATATATATGTCGTCGTGCGAGTTCGTGTCGTCTCTTCTTAAGTTTCTGCTATATCTAAGTTCGTTTTTGGAGGGGGTGGCGCTATAATAAACGTGTTATGAATGATACAGGGAAAGTATGGGTAACTCCCGGGTATAATGTTGGGAATCTGCAGGGGTGTTATTATACGAGTTGGCAGTGCGTAACGGGATAATATATTTTGCTCTAAACATACAACTTAAGTTTTGCAACGAGGAGAGAGCAACAATAGCCCTTCTTTTTCCATTGTACTCTAAGAGAAAAGAATCTGGAGCTAAAACATCTTCCTTCAATATCGATTCAATTTATGTTATTATCATGTAACCTCCTTTATTCCTCATTTCTCTCAGATTGAGGATTCCCAGCTCTATTCATTTCTTTATGCCTATCAGGCTTAGGTTTTACACGGGGTATCAAAGGCTTCTCAATTTAACTTGAAGCTAGGGGCTAGAGAATGTATACAAGAATCGAACACTCTTTTTCAAAGGGATCGCTTGTACACAACTCTATTATTATAATGGACTAAACTTAAATTTGTTCTTGTTTGGGAAAAGTATGGGATAAATGCTTCCGTATGTCACAAGGGATATTTAGCTTGGTTGTGTTTGTCCGTAGAATTGCATTCTTGTGTTCTCAACTGGTAGTTTGGCATTGTATTTTGGATTTTCAAACTCGGGGTTTTTAGGAATGCTAAAATTCGTATTTTAATGGATTCAGGTTGCAAAAAATATATGAGATCCAAATGTATAGCCGTTTTTTGACAAAAAAAATCTTTCTTTCAAAACGATGACTTTTCAATGGCCTGATGTTCTCCTTGAATTTTGAATGGATTTTAAAAAAAAACTTATTTATGCAAAGTGTTTGTTTATGCAACCCAGATCTGGGTCAAAAGCTCTGGCTTGATTGATTTTGAATTTGTAGTTTTATCTAGCCCAACCCAAACAAAGGAGATAATAGATTACTTAAAACAACGATCGATACCAATCTCTTTATATTCTAACTAGAACTGAGACCCTACTTTTTTTAAAGACAAAATACACACAAAAGGATCTCTGAAGCGTTGATAAAACTTTGACTGTCTACCAAGCCCAGTTAGAACCCTAGAAAAGTCATCTCTATCTCCGAAAGCACACCCCCTTAAAACATATAACCGGGTAATAGGAAATAGGATAAATTGCCCAGGTTGGCTCGTTGGGTGGAATAAAAAATGCAATTACAAATGTACTCAACAGGTCCTTCAGCCTTCATCTCGAGTTAAAATTCCATCTCTAAACTCCGGGAAATTTATTCCCATCTCTTCACCAAGATGTAACAGGAGAGAGCTGAGAGGTCTTCGGATGGATGAATCCGATGAATACATAATATTACACGATTTGCCCATATATTCACAAAAAAGTTGCTCAACTCTGAATGCTCCATTCGGGATCCGGATAACCGTGTACAATATTATATCGTCTCTTTATGCCCGGGCATTCCTCTACCAACGTTAGAGCTGTGTGCCCTTTCCGTTATTTCCAATATGATGGGGACTGAGCCAGTCGCAATTTCTTCAGCAGCCATCATTTGACTGGATTTAGAGAGGATTCAAGATTCTATGGCTTTCCATTGCCCAGAGGAATGAATGAAGACATTAAAATGTCTTGGAAGGGATTTGAATATGATCTAGAACTTGGAGGGATTTACATAGCTTGAGTTGACGGGTTGACTCAAAACTCTTACAAGTCTAAAATCTCCAGTACTACAGATGAGTCTGTGTAGCGCTTTGAGAACTGGAGCTTGGCTCAATCTTAGAAGGCGAGATTTTTTGTTCAATTCGGTTGTAAAATCTAAGGTTGTCTAGTAGGAGAGGTTGGATATAGTATTTCGGTGGAAGGGCCAGGTAGTTTAGACTATATGAGGCTTTGTTGCCGGTCCAGGACTCCGTGCTTTTCAAGTCTGTTCCCGAGGGATTTTTCCAGCCCTGAAAACTACCCGGGTTTAATGATGTCAGACTGGTGAGGATGAAATTGAGTTTGAGGTCTAGGGTTGCGTAACAGTAGTCATTTATGATAAATCCAGCTCCATGTGTATTGAATCGCATTAGGGAAATAGACCAGGCCTGCTCAGAGAGTGTTGGAGATGAGTAATGAGAAGATGAGGTTTGTAGCTTAGTGGAGTAGGTGGTTGGATTCGTCTTATTTGGTCTAATGGGTTTATACAACTTGAAAGTTGAGATGGGATTTTGGAAGATCTTTGTCTTTCTGGTCCTCGCAGGGCAGTACGCACCTCTTTTGTTTTGTAAGAGTTTTTATAATATCTGCATGTGCTTTTAAAGAAAGGAAATAGGTGGATTTAAAATGATCTCATTAGTAAACAAAGAAAGGAAATGGACACGTTATTTACGTTACGTGGGCTGCCAGTTTGTCAAAGAGTTCTTTTAGAGTGCTGATATGTTTGGAAGATTGTATTTAAAATGTCAATCTCAATTATTGTATTGACATTGGCAAGTTATTGTTCCTTAGAAGGTGACCCTGTTCCAGTTCGGATAAGATCTTTGTCGAGTTCAGCTTGTTATTTTACATCACTGCATCGTAGTAAAAGGAGAGGATGCTAGGAAAATTTCCCCAAAGATCCATTTGTCAATTGTTTGGAAGTTTAATAAGACGTTGAAGAGAAAGAGCTTAGATTCTGAGTAAAAAGGGTTTGTCAACTGGTGACAGGATGAACTAGGTTGGCTATTAACGTGGAATAAGTCATGTCAAGTGTGAAGACAAGAAGTCAAAGCGAGTGACTAACATATTATTGGCCCTACTTCAAAAAGTCGGCTTCTGACTCTCTTGATTATTTTTCTCAAGCACACTGGGCTACTCATTTGAATTGAGCAAGGTAGAGAAAGTTTGAGTAGCAAGGACTATTAAAAGTGAGAGTCTAGCCACTTGAAAAACATTCTTAATGAATCAAAAGGTCCAATGACTTTATGACATTCTCAGAATTTCTCCCACCGACTTATGGAAATCACCAACTTCCCCTGTCGCCAAAAATGACAAGATCGTGAGGGGGAAAGTGGGGAAATTTCCTCGCAAGAAAGACTCTGGAGATTCATATCTCTTTCTAATTTTAGAATATTCCGCATAAAATTCCACTGTGGCTTGCATTTCCTGTCCTACTGTGTGTGTTATTAGCATTTTCTATTCATTCAGAATGAAGAAGATTAAACTTTTTCAGTTGGCTTGAGAGGGGGAAAACAGTGTCGGCACTTTTCATTCATCCTCAACGCTCAACGCTGTGTGTTGGGTCGTTTGAGAGCTCCGTTTTCTCATAATGCCCTTTTTAAAGATGCTGCGATAGATCATGGTTTTTCCTATCAACTCATCAATGCGGCCTTTCATTACTTTTATGTTGAGATAGGCTTGTTTGTCATGCCAGGAGCTGATAACCTCTTGAATTTGGATACACACTTCTAATTCGGAAAGATTCGCATCAGATTACCAGAAGCTCTGCATCTCCTGACAGTTCAGTAGCTCCTTTCTTTGAAGCTGGGAATTATCGGGATTGTGTGGGAATCATTTTAATCTCTCGAGGGAATGTAGAAAACACGCTTTGTTTGAGGTCATTGGAGAAGAAGTATGAATCGTCGACATTGTTCTTTAGTTGAGAAGGACTTGACACAAGGGGTTTGTAAAATGACATGATAATGAGGGTCTAAAAATGATTGTCTCAAAGTAGAGTCTGGGTGAACTAGTGCCGCTTTGAACGGTATAAACTTAATCTAATAAATGCATGTATTCCATCCTAGATATGAGAAGCCCAAACATCAAACGATAGAATATACAGAGACAGTTCGCGACAGAATGTGATTATGAATTTATGACAACTTGTGAGTATTCCCCCATCAAAGGGGAATAGAGGAGTTTGAAATACCAGCGCTGAAATTTTAGTCACGTTTAAATGGTATGGAATAATAAATTATTCATGATACTAATTTACGTCAGATATAAGACGAAAAGAACAATGATTGCTAGCGTGTGCATTTTTGTCAATTGAAAGCTACCTGACTTGCAATTTGCAACAACAAGGGTTTCGTTACTCTCCTTTTTTCATTCGTCTACATAATTCGAATTATTGCATAAGCTCTATAAATTGAATTTAGGGTGCATTATACTGCAGTTTGTCAATGAAGATAAAATGTAAAGATTATGTATAAATTTTTGTACAGGAATTTTGATCCATAAGCCTCTAAACTAAAAAAAACTGTCGGAAACCTTATTAATATAATCTTAAAATCAAATTAATTTAAGAAACCTCAGCTCACACTACTGATACAGCAAAATTTAATGCACTTATTTGGAGGGATAGCCTTTAAGTGCCAATAATGCTCAAAACACGTATTAACTATAGATGGTGGTGGGAATATTTATCTACCAAATCTAGAGTTGACAAACAATTTCATTTTTCAAAAAGGAGGCCGAGAGCTCAGGTAAAGAGAAGGAAAAGTTTGTGGAGAGCAGAGTGCTTTGTTATCCAATTAACAGAGTAATTTAGTCAGAATTAGCAAATCAACACTTTATCTCTTGGGAAATAATTGGTTAATTACAGGCCAATTAAGTACTAATTAAAGTCGAGTTAGTCCTAAACAAGACTGTAATGTTTTTAACGCTCTTTTCTTCCAAGGCCCTTTGCCTTTCCTACCTCCAAAAATTTAGAAACTTTCAATAAAGCCAGAATATGCGGCAGGGAATAAGTAATTAAACTAAATAACAACCCTGCCAGGACTGATTACACTGAGAGTGTATGCTCAATACCCTTGAACATTTCTGACGCATCCGACTTAGCAACTGCTGGTGTGGTTGAATGGAAGGTTTTTGATTAATCCCAGGCCAAGTGAGATAGTTCAATAGACTTAAACATGTGGAAAGATTTCCAGATTCAATGCTCAAACGGTAGCTGGAAGACTTGGGATACATTAGCCAAATTGAAAATAGATAACCAAGTGTCTGGGAAGGTACAAGCCCTGAGCTGTGTCACTAGAGATAAGCCCAGGCTTGGTGTGCTTTGAATGTACAAATATTATCCGTAGCGGGCTGAATAATAGGCTGAGAGTGATATATAAATTTGGGAATGATCAAAAAAGCTAGAATAATTTCCAAATACTTGGAAAGGCTCTCTGAAAGGGAATGGAGATCAGCCTGGAGCTTTTCTAGGGCTCTGGTAGGTTCAAAAATAAATATGGAAGGCGAAGGCCTTTTTTAACTTTCCCCCATACTTTATTGCTCCTTTGTGGAGAGTATTTTTTTTTTCTTGATTTGACTAGGTATAGGAAAGAAGGTGAGGGGGGAGGGACATAAATTTAGAAACTTATCAGTTATCACACACACACGATAGTATGACAAATAGGAAGCTGTTCAAGGATATTTCTCAGCTCTGTACGATGTGCACGAAAGAGTTGGCCAATTTCTCCTTGGGTTTTGTACGTATGAAAAGTATGAATGTATGATTTAAGAGGAAAGTTGAAGAAAGTCGTTATTTGATATTTGAGTATGGAAGAACTATGTATAGGAAGTTGGACAAAAGCAAAGGCAATGTTTCAGGTAGGAAAGTGGAATTTGGGAGTTGAGTGGATAGCTTTCAAAATTCATTCGATTGTTGTTGGAAAAAGTTTTCAATACAAGTTATTTAGGGCCCAGAGTAATTAATTACAATAATCAAACGACTCTAAGTTCCACTCAGTTTTCAATTCATGGAGGAATATGAAATACAAATGCCATGTAAGTTGTTATTTAAAGTTAATACATTCTGGCAAACTAATGAGAATTTCCGCACATGTTCTATTACAAAAGTACAGTCTATTATGCAGTTAACTTTTTATCTAGCTGTTTTTTGCTCATAACTTCATATGACGATTCACAAATGTTCAATCCTGTACTTTTATCCTCTCGTTCCAATAATTTTCATGTTCCAAAACTAACAACCGATTCATTTCATTTGTACTTGGTGATCCGAACTATTTATTTAAACTTTTGTCTTATCAGAAAATTCAATACAAGGGAAGGGTACTAAATAATAATGTAACAGCTAACAACAACAAATTCAATTCCATCCAAGAGAAATCTTTCAGAGGAGATTAATGACTGACGATGCATACAAAATTAAGCTAAAGGATTAAATAACAAAGGTGTAATTCTGTAATGTATTTCGCTAATTGGAAAAATTCTATTTAAAATAAATCGTAGCCAAACTCAAATAAAAATCCATCACATATTATATGAATCAAATGATTTTATTTTACAATGATACAGACTTCCATAATTTGATACTCTAAAATGATTCAATATTAGTGCTTTGATGGATTGGAAAGCTCATGATCTAAAAGGATGATCTATTCAAGGTTAAAATACACCACTCAAGTAGTTTATCATTGTCTTTAAACATATTCTGATTGATCCAAACCGGACGGACCATGAACTCAAGATGTCGAGATTTTTGCAAGGAACAATCCGACTTTTTATGTATAATGCAAAGTGTAAGCGGCTTTGAGATGGATACATTGGGGTAAAGTACAAGGCATACTAAATTCAATCATGCTTCGATATGATTTAAAACCAAGGAGCCATGAGATCCAATCATCTCCGTCTTCCTAGATTTATCGAGGGGAGCTTCCCATTCTTCAAAATATGGGATTGAGCAAAAGCCCGACAGGATTATTCTCTATATTCCACCCAGATACAGACATACAGAGACAATGCACTTTTTTCGCTTCCCCTCAAATGTCTTTGGATCCTGAAAACTGTATGTATTTTTATTTAGCTGCAATTCGAAACCCCAAAATCTAGCTGTCGGAATAGATTTATGGCCCTTTATATGCTCCACATTTACGTGCCTGTATAGCTGAGAATATTTTTTTTACATGTTCCATCTCTGCCCTAAGGTTGTAGTTTGAGGTTGGTTGTTGGTTCCAGGCTTTTTTCTATTATTAGTAAACTCCCTGGGTATTTCTTACCTTATACCATTTTGTAGGGTTTGTGCCGAATTTTTTAATTTTTTTGCTTGCAATTGTGCAGCATTTTTTTAAAGCCAGATGTACAAAATATACACTTTCCGGATTCCTTGCACTCCATATGACTCCATATGATTCCATATGCCCCTGCTGGGTTTTCCAGTTCTTTTACAATTCCATGATCGTAACCCTTGAGGTTATGTGCATGAGTAACCTTGTCTTTGTAAAATTGTCTCTTGTTTGTAATGGGATTCTTGACATTTTGTGGGTCGAGCTGAGGGGCTTGTTGACATAGCTTGAAGAATCAAGGGACTTGACTGCATTTGTTATTTAGCTCCTGTGTCTCTATTAACATGTGATGGATATTAATTCTAAAGTGTTACAAAGTAATTTATGATCCATGCAGTAAATGTTGAAATGAAAAACTCGGTGAAAGTCCTTGAAGCAGCAACTACTACTTTTAAGTGTTCCCTCGAAATAAAAACTCACGCCCATGGCTGTAACAGTTAGCAAACTTTTTGATCCCAATTGACTAACCCGACGGGAATAAAACAAGGTGAAATAGACACTTGCAGAAGGAATTGAATTTTTGAAAGAATTGGCGCCTCGTTATTAAAAAACGGGTGAAAAATGTCCGCTTAAAATGGCGAAATAAAACTGATATATTTTGCAATGAAATGGCTTGAGCATATTTATCATCATCCATCCATCCCAGCTAGAGTTTATCCATTTAACTACGTTTATTTCGGCCCTAGAAATAATAAGGATAAAAAGTACGCGAGTTGAAAAACAGCTAACAACGTGTGAAACTGTTAAGTGTTTTCCCCTACTGGAAAATAAAATCAATTTATTCTCAAGTTTGGAGTTTCTGCAGACTGCAACTGGAACTGCAATAAACTTTTGAGCTTTTACAGATAGTCCCTTGGACAAAATGTATCGCAATAACTTTTAAATTGGAGCCATCATAGAATCTCTGAAATATGGCCAGGGTATAATTTTTATGCTCACACAGATCGCTTACAAAAACCCAGGGATTTGGAATTTAGATGGATTCTTTTTATCCAACAAGTTATGGGCGATAATTTTATTCTCGGGGTATTAAATGAGATGACGGGCTCCATTAGGAATTATGCTTATGTGGCACTAATATTCCTGAACGGGGGGATAAATATTAGATTACCCAATGCATAATTTGAGCTCCGGAAAAGAACTGATATTTTGTTAAATGAGCCATGATGTGTTGATACTCTATCTCCATCCTCAACTCACCGACTTCTAAACTAACCATCCCTTTTCGGATAGCTTAGGCTTTTTATTCTACCTCTTGACTCCTGACTAGTTCTGACTGTGAAACAGATTGATGGAGCTAAGGGAGACGTAAATGGATTCATTGCGTGGCAATGTAGGGGAATAGACACCTTAGTTATTGTAATATCCCGCCACCACGGGTCTCTACGAGTAAGCTCCTTGATGTTTATATGAAAATAGATTGGTGACATATGGGACTGATGGGACTCCAATAAATTCCCCGGAACCAAGCAGAACTGAACTTGGCTCCTTCCGTCTTTGAGTGACTAATTTAGATATATGCCTTTGTATCGTAACGTACTGGGTGAAATATGCTATGCTATTATTTATGGCGTCCCAGAAGGTGGGTTTATGATTGCTAGTGTTCCAAATGGTGGAAGTTGTATTTGTACTTACTCGGGTGGAATTTGAAGTATTTTATATCAGTTTCCATGAAAAAAGGATTAAAAATGTTAGAGTACCACTACTGAATGCTAGGATCTCGAGGCCTTGTCATTATATATATAAAATCCAGTGGTGATCACCGAAACTTGTTCATGGTAGTTAATCTTTCCATCTATGAAAGTGCTATTCCATTCAGATTGTTCCAAAGCTCCAGCTGGAGCTCACGTCTTCCATATTGTTAAGACAAATCTTCCATTCATAAGCTCATCCGTTAATGGCGTTATCTTGTATAATGCTCCCATAAAGGTACATCCGTTGGAAAAGCTTATTTCCGTACATTGTACACATAGTGTTAGGATGAGTTGAGATTGTCATATATTGAGACATATAAAATGTCACGCTCCGCTTCTCCATGAATAAAAACGGGGTGGTTTTCCAAATGGGTTCTGATTAAAAGGCTTTTAGGAAAAAGAGTGAAATTCGTATTTTTTGTAATAATCCCTCCGTACTTCTCCCACAGTGTCATATACTCATACCTGAGTATTTATATTGGGCTAAGATATACAGATTCCTAATGGCTCGTATCCTTTTAGCACAAAAACTAAGTTTATAAAAGCAGAAAAAAGGAGACAAAAGTCTAGTACCGTCTTTTTCAAGGTTCAGGCAATGCAAAATAAAAGACGACTAGTCCTTCGTCGAGTGATACTTCCGCAGTCTTTTAGTTTCCAGAGACGAAATGGAAAAATGGCTTCCGAAGTGTAAGGTGCTATCTAAAATTAAATTGAAATTCCAAGTTAATCCAGAACCAACATCCCCTGGATTTACACTTTCTCCAAGCTTCAATCTTCCTTGAGCTTAATCTGAGAAAAAAATGACCCCAAAAGACAGGGATAGATGAGATGAGATGTTTTCATCCTGGAGAGATGGATTAATGTTGACCTAAATTTCATCGCTTCTTTCTATGGGACATCCATAAAATGTTCTCGACTTCCATGGCTTCTTCTTATATCCCCAACCCCTTTTTTTCATACTTAGAGAAATATTGATATTGATATTGTGTAGTATCGCTTCCATTGGCGAGTGGTTCTCAACGTCCGTGAACCTTGACCCTTCATCCTTTATGAATAACACCCATCCCAACAAGACTTGACAACCTACTCGTCCCTCTGTAACGAACCGGATTAGCTGTCAAAAGAGCCCATAGTCTTTGTGCATCTGAGAATCTCAAGAGGTGAGATTGGATTAAATAAACAGGTGTGATGATATTATGGGATGTTTCTTCCATTGCTACTTACCGTCTGGATATCTTTCTCCTACATGAATCTCAACATCACAAGAATGGAGTGCGAGGATGACCTCATTTTCTGCCACATCTTATTGGTCCTCTTCTTCAATGTCCTTACCTGGACTTGGACTACTTGAATTCCCTCGAGATCTTGGGTCGTTAGGCTCTGTAAACCTATTTTTCTTTTATTTGAGAATATGTACTCCTCTGTACTACCCGGGTAGAATATGTATCTTCAACTACACACACGGACATAGATAAATGTATAGAGTAAGAATCCACATTCACCCACCTGGATTTATATGTATTTCACCTGTCCCATTCGGATTTCTATAAAACGTGTTTTATCGTCTCTTCTTGGGCCGTGCTCAAGGAATAGCAATAGCATTTGGCATGTGCACAGAGACGGTGGGTCACTTGAATTGATGACGCTGCTCTATGCTGTGTAATACTATATATCCTGTATCAGGGAAGGGGACAATGCCATCCTCAAAAGCCGTGATGGATGTGTACTTATAAAAGCTAATAAAAAGGAGCCCTGAGAAAATTCCATGGATAAGCCGCATAATCTCAATTTTTTTTGTAGTGAAGAATCGTATTTACAAAGTAGAAGAATAGAGTCGAGCTTGGTATTGTACATTTTAGGTGGGGCCTACGGTGCGGAAATTTAATCCGACGGAAGTTTGAAGTTTGAGAAGCCAGGGAGGACCTAATACACTTTTACCTTGAAGCCTTGAGAGCTTTAATGTGGATTGCATGTTAGATGTTGAAATTCATCTACACGGTAGCACACATATGACGTCAGAGGATTAGATTCTTGATAAAAAATTCAAAAGCCTTTGCTGGCCTTGTGAAATTCTTGAGGCTTTAGTTATACACCGAGAGCAGTCCGTCAGGAGTAGCTTTCTCCATCTCCTAGGTGTTGGTGTTAGTGTTGGTCTTGGTTTCTACTCCAAGAGCCCATAAATATAAAGTCAATCCAAACTACAGGCGTAGATGGACTTAAATGAGACTCCACAGGGTTTCCAGCAGAGTTTTAAGGCCTTCTAATCTAATTTAATAAGAAAGGCACGATTCTCAAGATAGAAATCTTTAACCGGTGTCACTCAATTACCTTCTGGGAATTTACTCAACAAATACATGTAAAAAGGTCTATTTTAGTCCGCTGAGTATTTTAATGTTTCTTACTAGTCCATAGAACCCCTGAAGCTAGTTTATGAAGGTAAAATCTAACTGGAAGTAGATTTTCCCGTGGAGGTGGAAAATGAAAGCTTTTTTGAATTCGAACATGTTCAATATTTGACCGGTCTGTTTGGATACAGATGCCCTTGGACTTTGCCAACAAAGAAAACTACCGGTGGACGTAGACGGTGGGGCTGCTGAGATTAGAAATGGTGGAATTGTTCTAGCAGATAAAACAAACTCGGTTACTTATTTGTTTACCTACACCCTACACCAGGAGGGTTCTATGCAGTCGTTCATTTGGAAGATGAGTGCTTGGCAGAATCATCTCATGCTTTCGGGACAATTAAGAGCTTTTGTTTCCCTTAGTCAGGAAGCGTGTATTTTGAGCTTCCGCTAGTGAGGGAGCTTCCTATGTCTACACTGGCTCAATGTGTACTCATAGGTTAGATGGACTATTGGGTGGAATAGCAACAGGTTTTTTCCACCGAGTTCTAACTTGTAACTAGGGGATTAGGGCGTGTGGCCCTATCGGGCAGAGTAAACTAAGGAAGAGCAATTAATTCGCTCAACAAGGGGAAAGGAGTGTGGAACTGAGATGTTGTTTGGAACTTAAGTTCATTGAGAACGTCTGGAAATCTGGACAAGAAGGCTTGATAAAAGAATATTTTTAACGGATTTAAAATCCACAGTTAGTTTAAAGTTTGATCAATGTCAATATCAAATTTAAAAACTTATAACTACAGGAAAAAATCCATAGCATTTTTAATCACTGGTGGTATTTTCAAGCTTAAAATATCCGCATGTTATATACTTACTCAGCATGTTTTCTGTTTGATCAATTGACTGCAAGTACAAAGAAGAAAATAGAAACTCTTTCCATCTTGAAACAGACTGCAGTGAAGTTGTAGAATAAAATGCAGCCACCCCCCCAGCCCTACCCATAGCTTGCTGTTCCTAAGCACAACTTTCATCATGTTCAGGTCTTTGGAGTGAAGCAGTACATGTAGGTAGCACAAATGTGCGTAAATGGGTAAGCGATTGCTCGGAAAGCTTGAGAAATTTCCATAAACACTGTAATGTACTGGGCTATGCTCCAATATTTATGGCATGAATAAAGGGAGAAAGTTGTAGGAGAAAGTCGGAGGTGAGCGTGAAGGATGAGGCGAGAGAGATGCCATGCCTGCCAGTATTGATTTTCCCACAGGTTGGTTAGTTAGCAGTCCCACTGCTCGAAACCTCTCCGGTTGAGCTTCCATTTGCGGTCCTAGAGTGTACCTTTCTGGCATATTATCTCTTACTTTTCCGAACAACGAAACGGTTCTGAACGGTGCCTAATACCCGTGTAACCAAAATGTATGAAAGTAGGGGTACATTAAGTAATAATATATACACGGGCCGCAAAATATATAGACTCTCAATTTTGTTGGGTTTGTAAAGTGAAAGCTATTTTTTCAGACGTCTACTTCCGGGTAACTTCACCTTGAAAATTGTTGCAGTTGTTATGGAGGAGTAGAGAAACGAAAAAAACCAACAGATATACGTTTTGATAGAATTATAGAGTAGATTTTGCCGAAAATAGGGCAGAAAAAGAGGTTCTACTGTATCCTTGTGTATATAGATATTAACTAACTATAACACGAATGTATAGGCCCATTTTAGTACATTTAAGTTGGTGAGACATTCCGCTCACCTTTTGTAACTTGTAAGGCATACATGAATATTCTGGTTACGTTGCATTCCCTGTAAGCATATAATATATGCCCGCATAAATATATTCTCAGAGTGGTATAAAATATTCATGTATTTTAGGGGGAGTTACAGGTCTATATAGCAGCACAGCACCTACTTCTCCATGTGTAGATGAATAATTGATTTTTTGTCTCGCACTCTTGGACACAATTCCCTCCTGAGTTTATACACTTTCTTTTAGAATTGAAATTTCGAGGAGAGTTCTCTCCGTGTTTCAAAATGAATAGCTTCGTTTAT
Organism: Agrenia bidenticulata; assembly: GCA_034694785.1. Classification (NCBI taxonomy): domain Eukaryota; kingdom Metazoa; phylum Arthropoda; class Collembola; order Entomobryomorpha; family Isotomidae; genus Agrenia; species Agrenia bidenticulata. The sequence continues at coordinate 37,857 of JAQFYM010000217.1, read as the reverse complement.
AATTGGAAATAGTTGTTACACGAGTAGTCAAAGAAATTTTGACAGCTTAATCTCTAAGATTACTAGCTACATTTTTTCTTAGGTGTACAACCTGAAGAAACGAATGGATTTCATTGGATTTCCACATGCCTTAAATATGTGTAAGCCTAGGATCCTCTTATTGAGGACGGCTTGCATCGGCCGGGATTTTTCTTAGGAATTGTAAAGAACGTAGAAGAAAGGATTGGAGATGGAACAGTAGGCCTAGTGTGTACTGTAGCTGTAGCCATGATTTTTCTAACTGGAAATAAAAACACAGACTTCCATGTAGGTGTAACTTCTGCATCAGTTCACCTTAATCCAATCATTTCGGAGGCTGGGAAAGTAGAGAGAGGGGACTGGGAACTTAGAGATTTGACATGATAAAAGCAAAAGACGAGTCTGAGAGAATTTTGCAGATTTTAGGATTCCATATTGCCAGACGAGCTTCTCTAGGTGATTCCAGCTGTCTGGCACCTCCGTCTGGCACCAACCAAGCATTTGTAGGTAGGTGGATGTATGCACATGTTATCATCATCTTGGGTATTTGACAAGCAACCAAGCAGCATGTGGAACGGACGGGGCTATTGGAAGCTTGTTCTTAGAGATTTCAGAAATCCACCAGGGTTCATATCTTTCAGAGCAACCTTTTTTATCGTTAAGCTTGATAACACTTTCTTAAAAAGCTTCAAGGCATGATTTGAAGTTGTAACGGGCGTGAATAAATTCAAATTTCCGAAGCATGTGGGTAGCCTTTTTTATACTAGAATGCCTACTCTGAATAAATTGACAAGGGGCAAATACTCGTCGTGTGAGCTTGAATAGTTTGAATATTTGGGAACTTATTGTTGGGTTATCTATGGATGTATGCATGTGTGTCAGATACCTGTCGGACTGATTGTTACTTGTTCGTTGCGAGCTAAATATTTTGACTCTGGAAATAGCACAAGCGTGTCAAAGGATTCATAAGGTTGAGGGAATTTCTTGTTTGAGAAACCGAATGGAAGTAACTATATGTAGGATATATTATTATGGCCCAAGAATGCCACACCAGGGCAGAATGGCAATAAGTTGAAAACGTCTAATAGGGATGTCAAGTCAATATTACTTTTTAATGATTTTCCCTTTCAGCGTTGAAGAATCTATGGCCGTGTTTGGCTTGGGCCGTTTCCGAACGTCAAATTACACTTGAATGGAATAGAGGAAGTGAAAGGATAGCATTCCCGATTACGACAGCTTGGGGAAAGTTGAAGAACCCACATACTGCCGAGATAAGACATGGTCACGATTTTTATAGACTTGAGCAGTGCTCCTCCAAAGTTCATTAGTTTTTGACTCGAGGAAAGTGGGAAAAATTTCTCCGGAACAATAAGAGCCAATGTATTTATTATTATTATAGGTTATTAATACGGGGGCAGATATGTGGTGGGCAAGTACTTGAGTTGCCCATTCTTTTGTCCCTTGAGAAACTTGTGGGGCTTTTATGAGTAAAAAATCCGATGGGAGAAATTCTGTTGGAACTTTCTCCCGGAGAAAGTTCCATTGTTTCGGAGCTGGTGAGGGTGGAGAAAAAATCCTAATATAAATGGCACATGAGGGCAAATTAATATTTCGTCCTGAGCTGTTCCTTGTACTACTGAGCGATGGTGGGGATATTAGGTCAGGGAAGTATGAAATGAAGATGCTCTATATGTAGTATTGATTTTTACTTTATATTCTATACACTCTTTCATATCTTTGTATATTATGATGTAGTCGTTGTTTGCAATGGAATCTACCAGCTCCTTTTAAACCAATAGCTTATTTATACTAGTTTCTAGCATGAAAGAAAACAACCCCGCAGCCTTATTTATCTTAAAGACGTACTATACCGCCCGTCAGTCAGTGGTGACTGCGGTTGGGGTTTTTTTTATCCCAGAGTTGAACAGCCTCAAAGCTTGGCGTTATCAAATAATTTGTATTTTTGTTGTCTTTGGATATACACCCGGGTAGTGGGGACTCGTCCGGGTAGTTTTGACTGGGAATGAACTTTTAATGCGGGAGAAATCCAACTTTCCCAGCGTAAAGAAAACTTTGCTGAAAAAAAAAGAATTGGAAACTACCACACACTAGCACCTACGGAGGGTGTATATATGCAGGACGATAATTTGGAAATTAGCTGGAGCAACAAGGGAAAAAGCTTTTAGCAGATGCAAATTGGCTCGAGTTTTTCTTGGAGATTTCCCAAGTTAAACAATTCCGGGGAATCGATCATCCTCGTCCTCGTCTCCGCTTACTTGTAGCTACAGCATAGGGGAAAGGGTGTCTGAAGAATACTCCGAAAACTAAAGAGTAATATGCAAATGAGCTCTTAGTCTTGTTTTTTATTCTCTTTTAGAATAAAGCTACACTTTTCCCTTCATACATTACTTGACTGTATAGACTCTACATACAAGTTATGGAGTAAGGAAAAGTGAATGGGGAAATAATCTATGTACGCATAAAGTTTGGATTTTTTTAATATGAAAGGAGAGTGTTTTGTATGAATCTGCGGAATGATTTTGAATTTCAAACTTGAGACTTGCAACTATTTCCAAGGCCAGTCTGGAATCTAGAATCTAGAATCTCCAGTCGGGATGGGAACTAGAAAGTTAGAGATTGGGAACAGTAGAGTAGGATTATTTATTTATTTGTCAGAACAGCAACACGAACATACATTTGTGAGTTGATTGTACAGGAGGTGAGGACCACATTTGTACTTATAATTTACGAGGGTCACAATTCCTGGCAAAAAGTTACCATCATGCTGTACGCGAGCTCCTTCATGTTTACATTAAAATTGAGCTCCTCTCGCAGAAAGGCATGTGTATGTATTAGTTATGTTTCCGTTCCTACAGACTTATTAATAAATGCTTTCCTTTGACTTGGGTATCAAGGACTCACACCTGCGGTTTCCTCCTTTTATGAGTACTACTTTGTAACACTAACACTGGCCTTGAGTTTCGGCGTTCCTTAGTCTCCGGTGGTAGCCTGGATTTTCAAACACAATCTTTGGCAGCTGAGACACCAAGAGTTTATAGTTATTGACTCGCCTACTTTCTAAGTAGCATAAATTAGCTCAAAAGGTGCGGCAGTGGGTATTCTTTTTCCTAAAGTTAGTGAGTGATGGTAGTAAGATCAGGAGGAGTTATGTTTCAAAGTTTGTTTTCCTGTAAACATCAAGGTCTTGGAAAAACTTGGTGATTTTAGCAAGATTTTTTTGTTTTTTTTACCAGATGGAATTGAACTACTCGAGTACATGCTATTCCTTCAGAAAAGGTGAAGGCAGGTTGAATGATATGTACATGAGGTTTGAGTTTAGGAAATGAGAGTCTCGTAATGTATAGAAAGTTATTTCTTAAGATTTGTTCTTCAAAACTGTTTATTTACTTTCCTACTTCCCATTTCCTTTTAATGAATTTGAATTTAGGTCAGAGGATGTTCCTCCAGATTCGGGTCTCAGAGCTTGTGTGTCAGTCGGTGTCCTCATTTCTCAACTCTAGTCGTTTTGGGAGATCAGAGACCTATTTGATCTCTAATAGCTTGAACTTTAATCTTAGAAGAAATACTTTTTGGGTCTTGGGTTTCGTGCGGGAAATTGTATCATGTCAGAGTAGCACATGTAGATAAAGTTCAATGTCATTTTACACTGCTAACCATTTGAAAAAGGATATGAAACTTACTAGAGCAAGTAATGTAAACATCAAGACTAGATACTTACGTCGTTTCAAGATTTAGTTCTGAGCAGAAGATTTTATTTGTTCTTTTAATTCTCACAAGTTTAAAATTCAAATGTAAACTGAATTATCTAAACGATTAATAGCTACAGCGTTTTAGTCTGGTGTAGAAAGACGAAAAACGAATGGATCTATTTTTAAGACGTCAAAAGTTGATTCAAATACGCAGCAGACAAGCCTCATTTCCTCTCTTGGCCTAAATGATACGATTTTAAAGCGTGGGCTATCCATATCGATCCCTGCATCATCCAACAAAGCCCATTGCTCAAACCACAAACTGCTTTATAATTCTTAATACTCAAAACGTAGCCAATTGAAGACAAAGAAACATTGAAATCGTGTTTACTCTAATCCCCACCACCAATTGAAATTCATAAACACAGCCAGGATTCTCTGGCTAAGTGTCAGCCAAGTGAGCTAGGATACATGCCATAATATTTTATGACATATAAAGGGCGTTCAATCTTTTGTTTTCCTCCATATCGCCTTCGCACTTGGTCGGACTCAAGTACTTGTAAATTTCCAGTTTACTCCACCGAGGAGTTTCCCGGCCCCAGCTCCATTTTTAAATTCCTATCTAAACTTTAGGAGAAAGAAAGTACAAGGGAACACACACAAGACTAACAAAGCACGTCCCATGAATAATTCATGATATCACATGGGACGACTCGTGAAAGCCAGGTATTCTCTCCAGGAAAAAAAATCCACACGCTCCCTGTACTTACTCCATCCTCTCGTTTATATTTGAATACCACTCACCTTCTTTTAGACTTGGACTTAAACTGCATGTATGACACATAAAATAATAACGGTATAAAAACAACACGCATATCCAAATATCCACTACTCAAGTAACACACTGAATAAAATAATCTCATTCCACAGGTATCGACCGAGTCCCGAAAGCTCCTTTTCTCCGTCTCATAATACTAAACCAATGCAAATGCTACAGAGTCCCTAAGGATATTTTTTAATACTTATCCAGAGCTCCAGCTGAGAATGGTTTAGTATGAAGTTTAAAAAGGGAAAAGGCTGGAGGTTCAAAAGAACTGAAACAAGGGGGATGGTGATAAATGGATGGTGTGTGTACAAATAACATTTCATGCTGATGACCTCAATGATAACTTCCCTGGGTTTATGTAGGATTGGATAAATTATAAATGTATGTCAGTAGTTGTGAGCATGCATCGGGGAAGGTGGGCTTGAACGCTGAATCAGCGCCGCAAAGGTCATATGAATAATCCTGAACTAGGCGTGACCTTTTACGCTTACGCCAATGTTAATTACAGAATTCTGTAGATTGGCGTAAGTGTGAGGGCACCCGTAGCTCAGCATTATTAATATGACCAGTAGTTCCTTTGCTAGAGAAGGTTGGTCTATGCAGAATATCTTTAGTGTTTATAAGCCATGGGAGTTTTGCTGAGGAAAGTAATCAGTAACTTAACGTGTGGTTATCCCTTATTTGTGGACTAAACTCTGTCATGCGTTACCAGAGATTGCATGTCACGAATATTCCCACTTGACTTCATCGGCTAAATGTGAAATGGATAGTAGTGGCCAAAATATGGCCAAAATTCTGCTTGTCCATGAGCCCGACACGTGTCCAACCTGTCATCCTTTCTTCCATCCCTTGGGATCCATGATTCCTTGGTCGGAAGAGGGATAATGATAATAAAACTTTTCGTAAGGGATAATAAGCCTTGTCTATAGCAGTAGTAAATTTTGCGACCAATTAGCCTCTCTCTAGTTCTAGTTGCGTCAGTCTTCATTTATGGACTAGGCTTGAGACACCCACGTGCTACTGTCACGCAGGTGAGAAATAAGTGACATTTTGTCTCTAGTTTTTATAAAAGTATGGATGGTGGTGGTGATGGTTAGATGGATTTTGGGTTTTATGACGATTTGAATTGGACTTGACAAGAGAGGTCGATATTTGTGGATTGAATGATGTCTTCCGTGTTGGCTATATTTGTGTCATTTCTTGTTATAGGATATGTTCCATGTTATAGGATGACTAGGATGAGTGACATGTAAGCATGAGGGGTAAGGTATTTGAACAATGTTGGAAAATTCGGGACTTTTTTTATTGGTGGGTGGATGAAGGCTCATTTAATATGAAGGGGGTGGATCAATAAATAAGTAGTTAGAAATGAATGAATCGGTTCTCTGAAGCTGAAATCCTCTTCCTCAATCTCTTGTCTATAGCTGCCTCTGACATTTTGTCAATTACCGATTTATTTGATTTATTTCTTGGACATTAGCTCAAGAATACTTGAGGATATATAAGAGCCATGGGCCATTTATCTTCTGATGGGATGTCAACCCCTCCGACCTGTGAGATGATATGAGGAGGAGGCTGAAAATTCTGGAAGCTTCGTGATTAAATTGTACAGGGTGTCACTAAAATGCTACCAAAGGATCATTGGCTACGTAACTTGACACTTTGTAGCCGATATTGCCGAATCCAGTGAATTTTCACTCTTTTGCGTTTCATGAATATTTGTAGGATTTTATTTAAAAACTCATGCGTGGATTTTTATTCAGAGCACACTGTATGTGTGGAGTATAAAAACGCCGAAAATGGGAGAAAGTCTACGCGAATGACTTTTTGGTTCCATTAAAGATTATGAATCGAGTTTTCTGCATAATAAAATAAAGGCTGAGGACCGTAATTAAGCATTGGATTTTCCCCACCAGATTATGCAAAACTACACAAGACTAGTTTGAGTAATATCGTGTCTAGGAATTAATGGGGTAATACTCTTACAAGAGTGGGGATGATAGTGTGTAGTAATGACTTTCTACAAAATGGAATGAAATCAGTGGTGGTGTCTATAATAGCCATATAGATTGCCTTTGGTTCAAAAGTATTTCATAGCTCTAAAAGTAAACCATAAAGACGATTCGAGTCTTTGGGGCTTGAAGGAGATGTGTACGTGGTGAGACTTGGGAATTGAAATAAAATCATGGAGAAATGAGTCATGAATGAGAATGAGATGAATGAGTAAAGAGGAGAATAGAGACATTAAAGGGCTATTGAGATATTCAGAATTCACAGAGATTTGTCCCTCAAAGTACTGAAACTATTTATATTAGGATTCAGCTCTTGCTACCACAACCTCAAGTTGGAGGAAATTCAAACTTTAATTGATTGCTAGGGCTAGGGACTAATTGCAAATTACCAAACTCATCAGAGGGAATTTTAGATAACAGCATGGCAAAAACATTTGACGCAGTTCCTTAATTCAAATCACAAGTTACTTCACTAATTTAAAACGGAGAGTTGAGACTGGTCCAAAAAGTTTTGTCAATACGTGGAATTCCAATCCCAAATGATTTCAGTCCATAGAAATCATTAGAAAATATAAAATCAAAATTAAATACACTTACCAAATTCCAAGTCTCAATTAAGTCCAAAACTACGTCCATGCCGACAACTTTGCTTTACACTAATTAACCCATTATTGATCTGCCGTGCGAGAAAGGAGTGGGTTAAACACAGAGGTATATTTTCTAAATATCAACTACATTGCACAAGCATATTTTAAACACTTGTATGTTCTACCTTTCAAACTTGAGCAACTCCGAAACAAGGAGCATAGCCCTCTGCCATAAAGGTAATAGGTTATTATCATGTTCATAAGAGAGAAGAAATGAACTCAGGCCCTGTCGACCAAGCCGAGGCTTTTTGCTTTAAGCTTCAACTCCAGCCTGCACTCGTTCTCATAATAATAAAATGCTCGGAAATGAGTCCTTGAGGGGAAATGTGGCCTGCATGCTAAACGGTGAGAGTGGAGCCGAGAATCTCCAATCTTGACTCTTGATTGTATGAAGGGAATGATTATCAATATTGTGTCTATGCACTTGAACCTTGAGTTTATTGTGATGGTGGGGGATTGCCAAGGATGGAAAAAAGTTCCCTCTTTTCCAAACCCTTCAAAGGCCGATATTACTTTCTCTGGCTAAGAAGTGGTCTTTTAATAAACCTCCCTGAAGGTTTTAATACGTGCTTACTCCAAAGGCTACCTTGTAACGGCCTACAACGTCGGGAAAGTCAGGTGGAAGGATGCAAGTTTTTGAGAGAATCATTTTCTTTAGTCAGGTTGGGCTTGGACAGAGAGTTTAAGCGGATTGAGGTCGACAGGCCCAGGGGTTTGAAGAATTCCGACCAAGGCTCTAATCTTAGATATGTGTGCTGTAATTAATATCGTGTGTTTATACTTGACAGGGGGATCGGTCCGTGAATTAAGGAAAGTGGGTTAATATTTTTGGAGAAGGTGTGGGAGATGTTTGAGAGGATTGTTGGGAAACTTGTCATGTTTTGTTGACAGATGAGATGCTTTTGAAGGTTAAGTTACTGCACGGGCTTTTCTAGGGAACTTAATTATTTCCCAGGTCATTTATAAGAGTTGAGACTTGAGACTAGAAAAGGAGTCTTAGTTAATTTTGTGTAGTTTTTATCGGGTTTGGAGTAATAATTTTAGCCGTGTTTGGAGGTTATACCCTGTTGGGTTTTCTCCTTGAAAGTTTTTTGCCCGAGAAAGCCATTGGAGGTAGCAGTTATCCAAGGTGACGGGACCGGGAGGTAATTGAATTGTGGTCATTGCCAGAGAGGAAATATATTATTAGGTGGTGGAGTGATTATAAATGTCCAGTAGAGACTTTCCCAAGGATACTTCAATTATTCGTTTCCGGACTTGGTCAAAAGTTCAAATAAATAATTCAAGCCAGACGCCACTCAAATTTGGAGGTTGGGATTTGCATTGGTTATCTGTGTTGGAATTTTTGGACAGGAGGGATGCATTTCCACTGTCCTAGCTTGAAGTTGCAGAGTGCAAGCAAAGCTCATTAGTCAATTGCATTATTCTGTCTGTCAATCTCAATTTTAGGCTATTTTTATCCCTCCAGTATTCTCCACGTGTGTATGAAAATTAAATTATGTTTCACAGTGACCTATTTCGAGTTAATCCTTAACCTTACAGAATTATATTTCATATCTGTAGTATGATGCATCACCTGTTTAATTATGGATTGAAGTGGTTGCAAACTCTAGGGCTGGTGTCCCTCCAGGACTTGGGCAGATTTGATTCTAATTTATTTCATAGATACAAACTATCTCTAAATACATGGGGATTCATGTGATTGTATCAATGGAGATTCCTAGACTCAAAAGCTTTGAAGCAAAATTGGTTGATTGAATTCAGTCTCATCTCATGTATGCAAAATGTTATTAAAATTTTAATTGTTTGCTTTGACCATTCTCACGGGGAAAGTACAACTTTATTGTAAACCAATACGCGTTTATTCGTTGTAAAATAAACATGCAAGTTGTTTATCAAAACAAGATTAAGAGCTTAGACCCTCGGTGACCAACTATTATTTGATTTACTGCTGTCGGATCCGTATGTTAAATCAATTAAGTACGTCACTATGCAAAAATGTCATTTCTACTCCACGCGTGCCCCCGAATGTATACAAATCATAAATCTCAACGCATCCAACTTAATGTATTTCCAAATACCAACTCCATTTCAGATTACACCCTTGACATTTTCGTCCAATTATAGAAGCTAACATTCGACATTCTGCTTGCGCATTTCCTCAGTCCATTAACCCGAGAGGGGAATTCTTATCTGATAGCCTCAACTCCTCCTATAACCTTTAAATCAGATTAGATGAAAGCCGAAAATTGCAAAGATTATCTTCCTCTCATTTAACATGCTAAATCATTCCAGGGTCAGATAGAACCAAGGCTGAAATAGAATTTCGCGTGCTTCCGTTTAAACTGGAGATTGTTGACGGAAACGGAATCCAATGGCAGAGAATGTCAAATCATTCCTGATAACAATTTACTAACCCCATCCACACACTTTAATAGAATGTTAATAGCCGTAATTAAATGTTATCCTTCCCACAATCGTTAGTACGTAGGTTTGAAGGTATTAAAAAGGGTGATAAATTATTCCTTAACTCCACCTTTTGCTAATGACTCCACGTGGTTCGAGAGGATCAGTATTTTGATCATTCTAATCAACTGCGTGACCCTGGGGATGTACCGACCTTGTGAGGACGATGCCAAGTGTGACACTCCCAGATGCCAGATACTTCAGGTCAGTGCCAATTCTTTTTCTCTTATTGTTCCCACCAACTCCCGTTGGATTTTTAACACGACGTAGTACGACGTAGTATGTATATAAGTCACGCAATCTTGTATTTTTTTCTCTAAGAGATAGACAAGCTCTAACTTTCTCCAAAGGTTAATGGATTGAGATTCCTGTGAATTCTTTTATGTCTGCCGTCTTCCGTTCATTCATTAGGAAGACTTGGTAGTCAGTGTAGTTAGACTTGTAGCATATGGCAGCAACTTCTAATGTTTTTTTTTGTATTTGGTCCTAATGCGAAGCAAGTTTAGCTGCTTAGATTCTTAATGTTCGTCCTCCTTCTTAGCAAAAGCTCTTATTGAGTCTCTTTACGCCCCTGCCACGATTCCATTTAGAGCTATACAGCTATATAGCCTTAATTGAACTGTTTGGCTGAGACTAACAAACATTGGAGAATAGTAAATACAGTCTACTCTCTGGATTAAGGATTCCTAGAAGTGAGAAGAGCTGAAATTAAGCCGTGTAGTCCCTTTTTTATATGTACTTTCCTATTAAGGAGACATTATATTGTCTCAGATAAATGTTAAGTCATAAAAGCAGGTTTAGTGCATCTCGCAATAACCACGAGGACAATATAAATTTTATTCCATGAGGAGAAAGTTCCGCGTGATTTATCATGACACACTCAAGATAATGTATAAAATACAAACTCACAGGTCCAGCTTAGTCTTAGGGTGTCTTAATTAATAGTGTTTAGGTGTTTCCTTTGAAACTTCATCTGCAAATATATAAAAGCCGGTGCTTGGTCCACTAATAATGAAGGTATAAATATATCTCGAGGCAATCCTTTACATCTGTAAGCAATGATTCTTTTGAGAGGGACATTTACGAGACAGAGAAGAGGTGTTTGTTGTGAAATTTTGAAATCATTTTTCAACTCAGTGATCATTTGTGGGTTGACCACTTACTGAACTTGTTTATCTATTCACTCTACCCACGGAATCACTTCCAGTCTCAAATTTTCAGCTGAACGACCAAGGTGAAAGGAATCCCTAGTCCTAACAAACACAAACGGATGTATCTACAAAAAGTAGAGTTGGATTGGAATCACAGCACCTGGTTATGCAAACTTAAACAAAATTCCTGCCAATGCTGACATATTGCGATACGGCTAGAGCTATAGGAAACCCATTTCAATTAGTTTACACACCCACCAGCCTTTCCATAACCCAAACTTCCGTAAAGTCTGCATAGGCTTGGTTGGGGAATAGTAAACCTGGTGTTTACTGTGTAGTCCAAGCGTTGGAATTTTCTAAGCCTCAGTGCTTAGTATTAGAATCTAAGCTTTGTAAATATCCCTCAAGCCCAGCCTGACTCAAAGCAAATAAATGATCAAAGTAAACAATTCGTATTTCAAAAGATCGTATTTGCCATATCGTCAGCTCTAGAAATACAGATCTTGCTCTTCAAGCTTTAGAGATGTGTGTGTGGGGTGATACACTATTATACCAGAATGGCAAGAGACTCCCTGGCTCGGGATTGAAAGGGCTGCTCTAATGCTATTAGGCATTCACCTACATCTTCTACATCTTCTATTCTATCTTTCTGCGTAGACTATTCAACTGGGTAAAATAACGATTCAATAAACAGATATAGTCCAGAGATTTGGATCCGGTGCTTTGAGATTGGATCTTTTAGTATGAGCGTCATTGGTTGTAGTAAAATTTTTGATTACAAATTACAATCAACGTCATTGGCTATTTGTGTAGATTGCAGAAGTGGCAGTGAAAAGGAAGTTGAGATGGGACACGGGCTGGAGAATCCTATCGGATTTTAATGTCCACATCTCCGGGAATTCAAGGCTCTATGTTGTGTTAAGTATAAATGCGTCTGTCAGGAAAGAGTCAACACAATCATTACAAGCCCTTACCGAAACACCCGCACTAGGGAAGCCCTATTAGGCTTTATTTCTAATTGCAGTATTAAATTTAATGTTGATAAAGCCTCCATCCTTCTATTTCTACACGATTGGGCATTAAAATGCAGTTTTGAGGACATGTACTTATTTATACGACCCTGGTCCATGACCAAATCCAATTCAAGTCCCTCTACATAGACTGTGGTGAGGAGTCCCAGACCTTTTTTTTGCGTGGGAATGTATTCCGAATCATATCTTGAAAAGTTTGAAATAGAAAGGGATTTTGTTTGCTCGTCTGGACTAAGTGTGGAATGTAGCGGGTGGGTGGAATGCCCGGCAAGATCTTTTATACGGACAACGAACTGAAGAGAGAAAAAACACGGGTAGTTTTCCAGTTGGTGAGACGGGGAGAGAAGGCTTAGATCATTGCCAAATCTCACAAGACTTACTCCGGCGTGTTTATAGTTTGTCCATTACCCTTTTCACTGTATAGCTCTTGTCATAAACTAAGTTATGGCTCTCGCATCCGGACAGGCTGGCTTTAGTTTTGTGATTTGGTGAAATTGAATGAAATGAAATGAAAATATAGCCAAGCTTTACAAGTATCTACATGGGATTCCATTGGCATTTGGCTGTATCTCATTACACGGCGCTTGTCTATACTATTTTACCTCATAGACCAATACTATATAAAAGGGTGAAAGGATAGTTTTAGGCTACCGAAATGACACCAGAATAGCTGGTTTGGAGCATTGGGGAAGAATGCGATAAGCGGGTAGACACAAGAGCCAAGGATATATTAGCCGAGATGGAAGGAACAAAGGCTCGAGTGTGGTATTTGAGGTTGAGGTTGACTTTGGCTCATAATTGAAATATCTTTATTTATCAGATTGGGCAGAATGTTGAAATATCCCAGGTCGTGTTTTTAGACTCACCTCATTCATATTGCAAATGATTGGACGTGAAAGTATTTTGAAGCGGCGGAGAAGGGAAGAGGCCCTTGGGGGTTCGAAAGTAATTTTGAGATGGATATTCAATCATTCATCATCAATCATAGAAATATTCTGAATCGTGCGTGCAACTTTTACGCTTCTCTCTACTGATGACTCATGTAGGCATTGAAAAAAGTTTGAAACATGAATTTGGAACATGTCTGGCATGAAAAAATATTGATCTACTCCATTGACTCAGAAAAGAAGGATGTGTCGAGTTTTCATCAATCGACTGAAACTATTTGTAAAAGTCAAACCACCAAAAGTATACAAGGCCGTATGAATGAGTAGTATGAGATCTTGGAGATTCGATCAACTCTAATAAGTTTCAAAGTTTAATAGGCGCATTGTACTTACCTTGTGTTTTTTCTTGTCCTTATCAATTCTAGTTCCAGAGCCTGATTAATAACGTAGTCTCAACTTTTACGCATATCTAGTCAATTTTGAATCCAGTCCATTTTAATTCCCAGTTGTTTATTTAAGTACTAGGGATTTTTTTAAAGTATCACTCCTTATAAGCTTGGTGGGGCATTGGAGTTACGCCTCTAACTCTAAAACACTCAAGTGCTCAAGACAAGGTCCAACAAGCTCAAATATCTTTCTCCAGATCAAACCCAGAGATAAAACACTTAAGCTTACTTCCTAGTAACTTTTTTGGCCAGTTCTTCGCACTCTTATTCGTATTACACACAGGGGCTATAACTATAATCTGATAGGGTATTCTTACATTGAAACATTGATAGGCGTGTTACTATTACTACAACTACAACTGTAACACCCCAGACAGCTTGATACTCAATGGAGACAGCCAGAAGTAAAAATGTGACATTTTCTTTTACACGCTTGTCTATTACTTTACACGAGGTAGAGCCCCTCTGGGCTCTTTGTGACAAATTCTATCAAGGAGGACAATTTATTATTCCCAGCGTGTATGCAGAGTAATCGGAGGAGCTGGATAGATTTGTATTTGTACTGTGGTGAGTAGATACTAAAAAGACGCAACGATTTCTCTACAAGAACGGGCTTGTCGCTTTTCTTGGATCTTTGGGCATGCTGGGTTTTTCGTTTGAAAGTTCCGGTACAGCCAGGGGATATGATACGAATATTATGACTAATTAAAGTTTATTTAAGTTGAGTTAGGAAATAATAATAATTAATTGGATTAAGTTTTCCCATCTGGATTAGAATTAAAACTAATGCCCACATAACTTGATTAAAAATGATGGAGCAGAATGGTGTAATTGCCCTGTAGAGCAGCGGGCGGTTGTCATTATTTCCTTTGTGGGAGTGTGCCATTGTGCTTTGATGAAATTTGATGGAATTTGATGCAAATGATGAAGTTTAGATGGGGAATGTTTTTGTGGAATGGAGTAGATTTAAAGGATTAAGGGAATCTTGAGATTATCTAATTACCTTGAAATACTGAGCTCAAGGATGGACATTTGCCAATGCAACACTTTTTGCAAATTATCTAAGAGAGTCTCAAGTATGAAATCGTTGTCTGAAACCAAAAAGTCCTTAAATGGGAAGCAGTACAGCCGGCTCTAGCAGGTCTTTTGAAAAGTTAACATTTTGATAGCATATTATTTTATGTACTTGAATAAACTGACAAGGACATTATTAAGGCATTCGGATGCTTAAGGATAAGCAGAGAAGATTTTTTTTTATATATTTAGGCTTTGGGACTTCAAGAAATTTCAAGACGCTCAATTTCATTCTATCAAAAGAATTCAGTTTGATGAATCTAAAGAGATTTTGATTCCATTAATATTTCCTGTCACATTTTCAGAGACTAGAAAATTTCTCATATCCTTCCGCTCTAAATATCCAAAATTTTCAGGTGTGACTCCAGGCCGGATATTGGCCCTGATAGTCAGTTTTGTAAATCCCTTTCTCCCAGTTGCAATTCCTTAAATCCAGTTCAGTGTGCATGTCCTTGAGCAATTTTCTCTTTCATAAATGTAAATCAAATTTATTCAAACGACACGTCCACAATACTTTATGTAATGTTAGCTAACATAAAGAACTATATACGAATCCGAGCAGATATGTACATTTAAAAAAAGTTACATTATTGCTAACATCTCTACTTTATAAATGTCCCCATGGATCTTATGTCCACTCATTCAACTCAAAGAAAGCTGTAAGAACCATTACAAGGAAATAGGAAACGTGAAAAATGATATTAGCTTTAAGATGTATGTTTAGATTCCTTTTTCATAGGTTTTGAATTTTCTACAAGATTTTGGGGTATAAAAGAAGTATTATGGTACCTTTGCCCCAAAAACATTTCTTACAGAAAATACGTGAATGGGCTAAAAGAGCGAATTCCAAAACGTCTGAAACAAGCTCTCTGTAGTAATTTCTGGAATTTCTCGAGTGTTTTTTCCCATTTTGCACAAATTCTCATGGTTATTGACCTACTATATTAAACTTTGGGGCCGAGAAAGAATTCCTCCAACTCTAATTACCCATTTAATTAAAGTAACTTTTAGTTGTTCTTCTATTCTGAAAAGAAAAAGCTCCCTCAAGTCTTCTAATTAGTTTTTTTTACATCAAAGGCTCCACACTCTGGAGTAAAGTAAATCAATTCTTTTAATCCTTGGAGAATCACTCGCTCATGAAGTTTGTAAACAAGATTTGCCTACCTAAACTAACTGGATTGGCAATTTGTGTACCGCAAAAGGCTGCTTCCGTTTCCCCTCAAATGTAAAAGAGGCTCTTTTATCAATTTATTCCAGAAACTGGACGACTTTATTTTCGGATTCTTTGCCATTGAAATGGTAATCAAGATGATCGCGATGGGCGTCGTGGGTCGCGGTGCGTACTTAGTGGACAGGTGGAATTGGCTTGATGGCTTCATCGTCTTTTCTGGGTAAGTTTCTCTGATTTTTTTAATTGAAATTTAAAAAACATATCTACACTAACCAACGAAATATATAACTATATACTATACTAACCAAATACAATAAATTGTCAAACTATTGACAGACATGAGACATGTCTTGTAGACAGACTAATAATGAGTTCAATGATTTCGATAATATTTGTATGTTATGGTTATGGCTGAGACAAGGGCAAAGCCCGATTTTTCGTTTTCAGAAGAAATAAAAGCTACGAAAACAAAGTCCTCGACCCAGAGCTATAGAAAAGTAAAGAGATTTTCCTTCATTAACGTTTACAAACAGTGTCAAAAATTTCAAACCAATCTGTCCAATAGTCCAAGTACTTAAGAAAGACGCCAGCCCGTCTGCATAAAATATGCCAGGGGAACAGATGGAATTTAATTACTCCTACCAAGGAAATCCGGATTTTAAAATACCCAACATGCCTCCCCAAGGGCCGGGAGAAAGTTTCTTCTCAATACCCGCCCACGTTCATTATTCCTACCCCAATTATATTTCTACTCCAAACTACTTCGCAATAGATCCCAGAGAATGTATAAAATATATTCTAAAATTTCGAAACAAAAACCTTTAAAAAATTCCTATAAATAAAACAGGTTAGAGTTCTTAAAAAAATAAATATTTATTCACCAAGGAGAAAGCTCAAATCTTGTGGGTAGGACATTAATCCCCAGGCATGTGAAAAATAAATCCAACCACCAAGCCCAATAACAGCCATAATAAAAAGATTAATACTTTTTTTTTCTAACCCCATAAGTACCCCGTCAAAAAATGCTGAGAGTTGGGGAAAAATACCTCGTCGGACACAATGAAACTTGCTCAGGTCTTTTGGTCCAAGGCTATTTTTTATTTGTCAGTTTTTGAAAGTATTACGGGGTGGGATATTTTATTCAAATCTCTCACAACATTTGGCTACTCTCCATCCAAAGCATTAGTCTTCCTGTCAATATGACAAATAGATTCAAAATCATGACGTCCATCCCAGACCTTAGAGTCTACCTGGTATTTATTTTTTACTACTATCCTAGAAAATTATACAATTACCATCCAAAGCTCCATTCTTTTCTAATGCTACTGATTTCATGTCGAGGCAGGAGCCTATGGATATTGAAAAACATGCGTGCTTCATATGCATTATGCATACCTGAGTAGTTTACGAGCTCAATGTCGACACAGAGCCAGAGTCAGGCCAGGCCCCTTGGAAGTTCCCGGTGCTCTGGAGGCAGCACTTTGGGAATATAAAAAAAAATTTATGTGGAATGATTTGAGAAAGAAAAAAGGAATGCTTTGTAGGTTCTCTAAATGTTTGTCTGTGTGTTTGGACTGTTTGCAGGATCGTGGAGTATTGCATCCCGGATTCAGGGAATGTAAATTTAACGGCAATTAGGACCATACGGGTTCTGAGGCCTTTGAGAGCAATTAATCGCATCCCAAGTGAGTCACAACTCTTTCCTTTCTGGATCCTATGATATTTTAAGTTATTGTACCAGAAACCCCTCTCGACTCTCTACTACTGCAATTCAATGGCGTTTTAGCAGCAGAAGGTACGGCGTTGGCCTGATTGCTCTGCTTGGGTTTGAATAAATTAGGGCAGCAGGGCTCCTTTTTATGGTGTGTTGGTCTTGGACTCCAGCCTTTTTATCAGGTAGTATTTTGAAAGCTAGGTTACTCTTATTATTCGGCCTACTGGTCTTTTGTGCTTTCTCTTAGGGGATTTCCTGCTCTTTGAGAGAGCTCTGAGAGAGTTTTGGGAAATATATTTTTGGTGCATTGATGATTTTTAGTCTTCTTTTGTATTTGAAAATACTTTAGTTTTTTAAATTTTGGTAGTTATTTATTTATGAGTTCAAATAAATGCTTGAGATGATAGGGAGTTTATAGAAAGCTTCTCGAGTGATTCGTGTTTATAAAATCCTGGGAATCAAAAGTCTTTGTTGAATTGTCAAAGGCAAGAGTTTTTGCATTCGTCCACTAGGGTAGGGTCTCTTTATAAATCCTGAACTTATTTTCAACTAGATGAGTTTAGCTGATAAAAT
The DNA here is from genome assembly GCA_034694785.1 of Agrenia bidenticulata. Classification (NCBI taxonomy): domain Eukaryota; kingdom Metazoa; phylum Arthropoda; class Collembola; order Entomobryomorpha; family Isotomidae; genus Agrenia; species Agrenia bidenticulata. Next base: position 20,131 of record JAQFYM010000217.1, on the reverse strand, counting down.
AGTCCAATTATATTTATTCAGCTAATAACTACGTTCTACTCGCTTTTCGACTATATATCAAACACAAGGGTTAATCTATTCATGCCCTCTCAAACTGTCCTTTGACAGCCAAGAGGCTGACAGTTTTAGGACTTGGATTTATACGAATGGGCGAGTTTATTGAGGAAGCTTTATCAAACAGGAAGAAAGCTCATGTTGAGCAAATAAAAAGCAGTCCACCCCGCCCCCAACAAAGCTGCCAATGTCTTCAATTCAGACACGATTAAGATATTCTACCCTAGTCGAGGCTTATTACCCCCCCCTCATTAATCTATAATGCCACTGCATGCAGCCACTACAGCAGAAAATCATGTCTATCGTCAATCCAGTAGCAGAGACTTATAACTTTCTTCCCATTAGTTATTCGCATTTAAGTTGATTTTTATCCAGTTCCATAAATATCTCCATGATTGCCACAGATAAATTTACAGGTGGGTAGGTAGCAATAAAGTTCCGAGAATAGTATCAAAGAAGCTCCATTGTGGTCTATGCATGATCCCAAAGCAGATCTAGAAGTATAGGAAGCAATTTCAGTTCATAAGAAAAGCATTATGTGCTCGTTTCTTCTTATTCTTGTACAAGGAACGATAGGCCTAATGACTGCGTATTGCTGTACTAAGGAATAACGTAGAACTTGAAATTTATCTGATGCACTTGTACAGGGTAGAGCAATCTGTTTTGTATAGTCCATGTCCAGAGAGAGTTTAGTTTTTTCCTCATCTCTGTGCTCCTACTTTCACCCTACGAGTTTGTTTACTGAACGTGACTAGGGGCTCTAAAAGGGATTTTATTCACCAAGAGTTTTTTGAATGAGTTCCTAAAGTACGTGGATGTCGATAAGTCGATCCGGGCACATTTCTGCTCCTGGATAAAATAAAGTGCTCTAGAGAGTAGGGCTGACATACGGGGCTTAGGGATGGAACCTTCGGTGTGTTCTTTAAAGCTTGAGCCTTCCTAGACCTAACCAGTGGCATCCGATTCCATCTCATCTTCAGTTCTGGAAAAGGTTTATAGCTACAGACATACACGGCTATATCAATCGCTTCTGCTCTTTTCTAACCTGTCTTCTATCTTAGTGTCAACTGTGGATTTTCAGCAACACCGTTTCCCTTTTATCGACTGTATGTTTTTGGCAACGACTTGTATATCATAAGGGGTCAGTGAGGCTGGGAATACTACTGACCGGCTATAAAAACATACGGGGTGATCCCTTGAATGCGAGGAAAATTAATTTTAATGGTGAATGCTTTGCCTATGACTGTTTATGGATGTTGGATGATATAAATTTAAACGGTTTGACTTTTTGAAAAAAATCAGGCATGCGGATTCTGGTGATGCTACTCCTGGACACGTTGCCAATGCTGGGGAACGTTCTCCTTCTGTGTTTCTTTGTGTTTTTCATCTTTGGGATCATCGGTGTCCAGCTGTGGGCCGGGACGCTTCGTCAGCGCTGCTTCATAAGCCTCCCATCTGGAATCACTACATTGGAGTCCGAGTATGTCATTACATATTTAGTTAATTTATTTAGATTTTGAATTCGTATTTTGACTATTATCATGTATTGAATATCAGTGTAATCTTGATTACATTGGTATATTACTTGAGATTTTAGTATGAATATATTTTTTATACATTTTTACTTATTGTCACAAGTTATATCCATCTTTAGATTTTGTAGCTCTCAATGCTCAATGCTGAAAGAAATCTATTTATATACTGATAGAACCACTTCTGATTTTTATGATTCTCACTTTTTGATTATTGATTTTCGAAAAAATTTACGTTCTGATTTGTTTTGTTTTCTCTCTCTGCATATAAATCACTTCTTCTTCTGTGTCTCTTGCAAATCTCTTGGTTGGGTAAATGCACTTCTGCAAATTCCATTCCTGGGTCTCTAGTCCATTGAAACAATTCTACATGGTGCGAAACCCCAATTTACAGCAGTAAGGAAACTCAAAATTCCACTTAATTGAATTGTCGTGTCCTCCTAATCCAAAACTTAGAGCCCTTGGATTGAACTTAATCACCTCAATATTGTGTGGTCCTCTCTCTCTCTTGTTTATCCCGAAATGTGTCACATCTGACTCACACAACCAGTTCAGTTTATACTCTTTAATCTTTAGTGACCATGGTTTGATTGACTGTTTACCCACTCCTCATACATACTAGCCCCCCTGGATTGATAACCCTTTGAAACTTTCCAATTGAAAAGGTTTAATCATTTATAGAGCTTAGTTTCCTTCTTTCGTTGTTGTATACAAAAGGTAGGCCTACAAGAACATTTTAGTGGCGCATATTTAGTTGAGAATTTGAGATTTGGATTTCACTAACCGACTAACAAATTTTAGCAATCTAATGTGGGAAGAGATTATAAAAAACAAGACACAGCTCAAGCTCAGAGGGTTCTAGTCTAGGTTTTAGTTCTCATTAATGATTTCCACATTTTGCCGACATTTTTAATTTGCTACGTTCGAATGAAAACCTTGCATCTGTGTATGGGCCTACAAATCTTGAGAATGGCTTTGATAGTTTGTTCTTTGTATTTGCATCATGTTTTTAAATCATTTTTATTGTTATGAATAATTTTTAAATGTCAATAGCAAGTAATTAATTACACGACCGGTATAAAATGTCCGAGCACATTGGCAGATTGGAGGAAACTCAAAGGTTTGCTTTGTCGAAATTAAGAAGCGACGAGCCCAATTCAGAACCTACTTTAGCAACACATACATTTTCTTGTAATATTCTAGCAAACGGATTTTGAATGAAATTAACAAACTTTGTCTCTCACACGTTTGCAAAAAAAAAATTTGGGGATTTTTTTGTTTGTTTTGTGTGTATTGATTCATTGGGTTTGTATTTTGTGGCTTGGTTGGTGGACCGTGGATCTTGGTGGTGTGGTGATATAACAATGGTAGAAAAATATAGATACGTGTGTAGCTCATCGTACTCCATTCGTGCAGTGTGTTTGTGACATATGTGTCTGCTAGTGTCTCTCTCTTGTCACCGTTTAATACCATCTGGGGTGCATCCAACTTCCCAAAGGCTAATTAACTCAGAATCGCCAACTCTTAAAGTTTTCCTACTAATTTTAAAAATGGGAACAGTTTTCCCTTTGTTTGGATGCACCCCGATCTGTATTTGTCATTCTTGTGGAGAAAGCTTACAATTGAAAGGAAGCTCGTCCTTGGGCATGACGGGTAAAATGACTCTAGTGGACAGATAAGATCTCCAATCGCCAATCGGGGATGGATCTTTGTTCAATGGGGAGTTTGGGCTGTTTTATTGATCAAATTTGTCTCGACAGTAAGTTTTGCTGAGCTGGGTTCTTGCGGTACTGGCAGTGAAGCGTAGAATCTTAAATGTTCTAGACAAGACAAAGTCCGGGTTTTCTATTATGGTGATTCATTGCTATTGTAATTTCGTCCCGTCTGCCAAAGGACGAGCCTTCAGATCGACTCTTCATAGGGAGATTGTGTTATGATGGATTTTTTTGGAAATTATTTGATTCATTTTGTTTACAGGCCCCTTTCAGCTTACTACAGGTTGAATGATAATATGGACAGAGACTATATTTGTTCCCTGCCTAAAGACAGTGGTAAGTAATATTTGTATATTAATGTTGGGTTTTTTCAAACTTTTCTAGCACAAAAATGGTAATTGACCTTGTTTTTGTGTCAGTGTCACTGTAATGGGTGCAGTGGTTTGAGATATGGTCCGATATGGATGCTCATGGGTGAAGTTATTAAAGTGATGCCACCATTGTCTGCATTCTCATTAAGAATTCTGATTTATTATAACCGAGTTAACCTGTGACCTTGATAGCGTAGTCATCTGGCTGTGCTCCATGACTCTAATATTTATGAGAGAAAGTGAATTAATTCGCTAAGGAAGCAGTAACTTTCTTAGGTTGAACAACTAGAGCAATCATTATGTGTACGTAAGTGACTTCAGGGTGTTTTAACTAAATCCAAGCCGATTTGAAAGTTGAACCTGCTAACAATTTGCTCAAGCATCGACAGCATGTATGAAATTTTGAAACTCGATTCAGGGATTTAATTAGTTTAATTTTTTTAAGTTCGATTGCAGTTCATTTTAATGCTTTACTTCATGTATTATTAAAATAGGTAGAAATCCAAATAATTGAAGCCTTGAGGAATAATTATTTGAGAATTTCTAGCTTAAAGCTGGTCACCCTGTATAAAACTTGCGTATTCTCAACATCATTGTTATCTTTGTATCGTGCTCTCCATTATTAACGGGTTGTCCGTTATGAGAATTTCACTCAAGGATTCTGCAACTTTGGTCGTTTCATAAAATATTCAAACTTAATTTCCCTTACTTTACATCATTAAAAGGTAAGAAAAGGGCTTTGGTACTAAAAATATCTGCAAGAAGTGAGAGTGCTGCAGAGGTACTTAATCAGTTCAGTGTCTGATGCATTAAAGAAAGAAACTATCAACTTGCATACTTTATGAACACCTCCATATTTTAAAGAACAAATTCTTGGCCTCACATCTCCTCTCAAATATATAAAATCCGTCCTTCCATAAGACTGCAAGTGTCAAGATAAAATCTAACATCTCAGGCTTCAAAAGTAACCGAAAATAAATTAAGCCTCCAAATTTCCTGGACACTTTTTCGATAAACTAAAAAGCAATTCAAGAACTAAGGGGTTCTGTTTTTGATCCGATCCACAAAATAATGGTCTGTATGTAAGTCCACGATTTTTCTTTGAACAACTTGGAGCATTGTTCGAAAAACTACTCTCCCTGCTCTATCATATATGACTTGAACACTCTAACTTGCTTTGCCCTGCACTCATCACTTCCGAAAGTAGAGAAAAAGTCGAGAGGAGCTTAGCAATGGGAAAGTTGAGATTTTGAAGTTTGCTAATAATAATGGACCTATATACTCTCCACACAATACCTCCGAGCATAATGTAGATACAAGGGGAATACAATATTTTACAAGAGCGTTGTGATCTTGAAGGAAAGTCGGTCAAGTGGCTTCTATGATTTCGGGATTGGGCTCCTTTAGCTTGAAAAAAATGAGAGCCCTCTCTTCCCCATTCAGCTTTTGTATGTATTATTTGGGGTTTGTCTGATTAGGACCCATAGAACTTTGTGACCTTTGACTGGAACCTGGAACGAACGACAATTAGGATTTGGGATATCCATACCTTTTCCACTTAGGCTTTGGCTTTAGGCTGATGGTGGAGGTATTCAATTGACTTTACCATTCCGTTCCATCCCCATTTTAAATAAGTCGAGTTTGGAATTTTTGATGAATTTCAAAGCACAGAGTTTCATGTTCAAGTACACGTTGTTCAAGGGCTTTAGTTTTTTCTTGAGATTGGAAGGATAAGACAACGTGACCTGGTTTTTGACGACGTATCATAGAACTCGTATTTTGTACACAAAAAATTATCGAATTTCCAATGCAACGGCTGCGTCTATCGTCTCTTCATATTTTTATCGTGTGCCTGCTGCTACCAGAGACCATACCAAAAATAGATTTTAAATCGGACTTAAAACTCGTAAAATCCATTACCTAGAGTAATCTTCTGTTTGGATATGGATTTTGAATGTCTCAAGGTTTGTTCCACAATATTACGAGACTAGTTTGAGTGGGAGTACTAACAAGATGGGAATTATGGGATGCTAGCAGCATCAGTTTACTTATAGAATCGTATAAATAACAATCCAACTTGAATCTGTTTCTAGAAAACCTGATCGTTCTCCAACTTCCATGACCGAAATGGACCTTGGGGGCCGTATGTATGTTACGTAACGCGGGAGGGGGCCTAAGGTCGCGTTTCTTAATTCTTATGGAGGCGGCCATGTTCTGTGATACGAGATGGGGGGGGGGTTCTAAAACTCGAAATTGTTTCTGTGCGTAGTTTATGAGCAGCCCCTTTGGAAATAGCAAGTACCACCCGATTCGCACTGAAATAAGTTAGAACGGAAACAAAGCTCCGTTTAACCTAGCTTTAAGATCAAGGGAGGAATTTTGATGCAAAGGAAATCAATTTCTTAGATAAAATGTTAAGCATTCTGGAGGTTGAGACTTTCTCAATTCTAAACCCATTAGGGAAGCAGTTGCAGAGGGCTTAAAAGTTCAGTAGAAATACCCCTTGAACCCTGACCTAGAATACAAACGCCTTCATTTAGTATCTTCATGGACAGGAAGGATTCTGTATTTTATGCCCCTGCCACGCCAAGAACCACACACGGCCTATTCTCTATTCACATATGTATCAGAACATCCCGAACTATATGTACGCCTACTTTTTTGTCCAGGATACATTGGAGCAGAATTGAATAACGTGACTCGTATCTAACCCCATAGACATTTTTTATGGGAAAAAACTACACAATAACAATGGGCTGGGCTCAAATTGGATTGAAATTCTTCAGGGGCATCGGGTAATGTTCTCACCCGTCAGTTGACTATTGAAATCGACAGTTTTTTCTTCTTTAGGAACAGGAAATATAAAAATAAACACGGGACATTTATTGCTTGTAGCTGTTTCTCTTATTTGTAAGCCTGCACTTTGAACTGTTTTCGGATGTGTAATTCCCATCGGCGACTCCCAGCTCAGTATTGTAATTCCTGAGCTCTTGTCACACTCACACACAATGTTACGAAGGAGATCTCGTAGTCTTGACGTGCTCTGGGCTTAAAGATGCGAAATATTTTTTCGCAATAGGCCATAGAGATTTCTATCTAAATAAATAAAACCGAGTGGTGTTCCTTGGTCGGATCAAGTTGGATGGGAAGTCTGGTGTATGTTAGGGGTCTTATGGACTTTGTTATTTAAATCTTACACCCCTGATGCCTTTATATTTAAATTTGTACCCACTCATAAAGTGACACACTGGCTTAAGGCTAAGGCACTCAAGCCGTCTTTTTAACCGTAGGTCAAACATGTATAGATCTAATAAATCGTTATAAAAAGGTACTTTGCTACGGGTTATAGTAACTGAAGGTTGAATCAACTCGATGTAATTCCAAGTGAGTAAGAGTAAAAGGAAACTCGGCCCATGTAATTTACTTTCTCTCCGAGATCAATTAATAAACCACGATCCAATGCTCAATGCTACCAGAATTAATTAGCCACGTTCTGTGTACAGCTCTTATTATTTTATGGACCACAAGATCCCGGAACAATAAAGCTGGAGGGGCGTGGAGAATATTAATCGTCAATAGCTGTCACACAGCATCTAGCTTCCATAATTGGAGGATGGAGAATAATTACGAGGAAAAGATTATGGCCATGAACGTTATAAAATCTTGTGTAAAGAATTCTACTGGAGACGATTGATGTTTAATTAATTAGTTACTTAGCAAATCCAAATCCCCTCGAAAGTCCTCCACAAAGACCAAGTGGAGTATGAAGCCTCTAAGCCACATTATATTACATATTAACTAAGACCTCCGTAATAATTAATAATCATCAAGAGTGGGATCCAAGTTGGAAAAGCTCACCCACCTCGCTCAAGAAGCCCTGCGGTTGCGGTTGAAAATTTATGAGGGACGTTCATTCCCCAGTGCCTTTAATTCTTTCCCAACCTGGCACTAAGGTTTGTGAGACCTTTCATTAGTTTGATATACTGTGGGGGTATTGGGGATGAAGTCTAGGGAATATGAGAGGTGTTAGTTTTTTTTCTTTGAAAGTTGGGCAGTTAAAATGAGTTATAGAATTTGGTTTGGCAAATGAATTATGAAGGTTACAAGTTTTGCAATACCCTAGGGTGAATGAATCTCTGTGTGAGGATATTGGGCAGTTCTCGTGAAGATATTGGATTTGCAATTGGATAAGTGATTCGGGTCACAGGGACACTCTATATAATAATCACTTGCATTTACGAGGATAAAGATCAGAGGCCCTTTTAGCTAGTTAGCAATCTTTGATCAACTTTGATGGATGAACGATAAAAAAAACTTTTGCCTTGGCAAGAATTTCGATTACTGGGGGTATAAATATACAAACACTTGGTCTGTTATCAGAGATACTCTTGAAGTATTTTTTTCAATTGAATCTTATCGTAAATTCCACAACTGGACTCGACACATAGTATTGTCAAAGTCATCATTCAAGAAAGACAAATTGAAGGTGGGGGAGTAGTAAAAAAAGGATTGAAAGCAAAAGGCAGAAATTCCTCCGAGTTTCTCATTAACTAAAGATGCTAGAGATAGCTTTGATGAATTCGTCTCGTAAATCTTGTCGGTTTATAAATTGAGTGTCAAGGCGTTAAAATGTACTTGGGACTGAAATGATAACTGATAACACGAGCTAATTAAATTCAGCTTCTGGGTTCTGGTTGCGTTTGAAGTTGGAATGGGGTTGGCTGAGCAAGGGTTGGATGTTGGATTATATGCATGGAGTTGTCTAGTGTCTGGAAATGTTGATGTATTCATAAAATATAGATTTTCTCCCAATTGTGAGACAAGAACTAATTTCGTCTCTGCATATATTATTAGATAGGGAAGGAAATTAGAGTCTGCGGAATAACACGGAATGATAAAATATCCTCCATTAAGTTCCCGTTGTCATCTAGTTGGGATTGTTGGAATTTTGAGTCCCTCCTCAAGCTCAAACTGGGAACTTTTTCGAATAAAGAAAATGTAAACAAACATACTTAATCATGATTTTAAATCTCACCAATGTGAAATGATCTATGTAAAATAATAAATCAAGGAAATATATCTTCACACTTTTGCTCAGAGTGCATACAAATAATAATACACAGTGAGAGAGAGAGCTCATCTAAGAATGATTAATTATGTTGGGGAAGTGGTGGCTCATAAATAAATCTCCCAGCCCAAAAGATGATAAACGGACCTAGTTTTTCCATCCTGAACAAAGGGGTCCAAAACTTTCTGATTAATAATATAATCTTAGCCAAGGACAATGCACCTGGTGCACTGACACTGACACTTTCAAACAATTTCACACTGACCAAAACTAGATGACATTACTATATGAGCCTTGAGATCGTTGAAATGAGTCTAATCTGATGCACCCTAATGTGAATCTGTAGGTATACATGTATGTGATAACTTGCCACCCACCAGGTCCCGGAAGTTGGGCAACGACTGTACCCTCGACGCTTTACCAGGTCACCCTAATCTGTCCAATGAGACTCACTGTATAAACTGGAACAAGTACTACACGAACTGTCGACCAGGGGAGAAAAATCCATTTCAAGGGGCCATCTCCTTTGACAACATTGGCCTGGCGTGGGTGGCAATATTCTTAGTTATAAGTCTGGAGGGATGGACTGACATTATGTACTATGTTCAAGATGCACATTCATTCTGGGACTGGATCTACTTCGTTCTTCTCATCGTTGTAAGCTCTTTTTCTTCCCTATTGATACTTTATTAATAATGATTGATCTATACAAGGATCGAAAGTATCATTAGTCAAGTTCTGAGAAGTATAGGAGAAAAAGTGTAAGGAAATGGACTTGAATGAGTCCGAGATCAGTCTCAAAAGGTGATGACTGATGACCTGAAAAGAAAGTATAAAAATCCTGGAAACTAGACCCACGCAACCCTGTGAACCCATAAAAGCGACGTTGATATTTCCCTTCCTTATTAATTAAATGCGTGGGAATTCTAATAGATTTCGCAATTGAATGGTAGTAAATATGAACTACATAGTTTAAATTAACTCCCCCCCCTGCCACAGATTTCCGATCTCGGGTTTATTAGACGCTGCAGCCCGTGGTAACTCATTCGTCTTATGGCATTGCCTTATTAAAGTGTCTGCTGAAGAAGAGGGACTTGTGTAGAGCCACGTCATCATTAATCCGAGTCTGGGCTTTATTGGTAATAAAAGCAATTGTTACTTTGTTCTCTTTATAGATCGGATCATTTTTCATGATCAACTTGTGCCTCGTCGTAATCGCCACACAATTCTCGGAGACGAAGAAACGAGAGTTGGAACGGATGAGAATTGAAAGAGCGAGATTTACGTCTGACTCAACTCTGATCGAGAATGCCTCGTGTTATTCTGAGATCTTCAAGTAAGCCCCTTGCCTTGCTGTCTACCGTCTCCCCAATCCTGTAAAATAAGTCTACACAATTTTGAGGAAACTACTCAAATAAAATAAAGTCCATTAACACCGGAGGCCTTGCTTTTGTTTCGTATTGTTCAAGTGGAACACTACACTTGCTGTACACTCTTTACCGTCCAAAAGTTAGTGTTCCTGGGACTTGGTCTTTCTCAATAGTCTCGATCCAGTTAGTAGAGATCTAAGAGAGTTGTCCCAAAGCTCAGGGCTCAAGTCATTCTATTTTGGACACCCAGAATAAGCTCCTTTTTAAAAAGAAACTTGGACCTTATGCTGTTTGATTCCTTTGTCTTTCTGGAAAAAGAAGCCTTTCACTAGTTTAATCCAAGACGGAGAAACTTGTGACTTTAGGAATAGAAATGAGGACGCAGAGAGTCAGACTGACTTTCTGCTGTGCCACAACACTTTTGGATATAATTTAGTGGGGAAAAATCGGCAAGATTTTCTAGTCCTTGTCCTTGCGTTTTGAAACTGTTGAAAAGAGGATTGAATTCGTAAATTCTCTTAAAACCCAACTGGCCTTAACATTTTATGAAGTGCACATAATTGTAAATAAAAGTTTCCAGCCAACTTTCGGCTATTACTTTGCCTGTTTACTACACAAGTGCTAAATATTCTATAGCACTTTGAAACCGATTTGGAATGAAATAAATGTTTGAATAATTATTGCTGAAACTAATGCGATTTTTGTGAATATTTGAAACTCTACAGGATGGTGGCTCACCACATTCGGAAGCTGAAGAGAAAGGCGAGGAAAAAATTCCATAAAAACGAGGAGAACTCAATTGACCTCGGGCTAGTGAGGGAAGGTCGAACTGACTCAGTAAGGATGGAACGGGAGACGAGTCAAAGGTCGAGTGCATTGACCTGTCCTCAACTCCTTGCACTAAGCGGGGCACTTGGCGCCCTTCCACAGGTGGCTTTAGGGGATGGCCCTGTGTCTGGATTTCCAGACTGGGGCGTGTTGAGCTCATCCTTGAGAAACGCCCAGCTCATATCATTTTCTGCCCCTGTTTTGAACATGACCTCGCCGTTAGAAAGTCCCAGACATCATCGTCGCCATCATGACAAGAACAGGGACGCGGACCGAAGTCACAGTACCTCCAGTTCGGACCTCTTTGCAATGTCCCATAGAAATAATGACAAGCTGGGACCCTGTAGATCCAAGATTAGGCAACTGGTCGAGTCGAAGCAGTTTCAGCAAGCCATTTTGGGTGCAATTTTAATCAATACGCTTTCCATGGGGGTTGAGTACCATTTACAGGTAAGACGGACTGAAAAAACCAACAAGCTCAAAGAGATCAATGCTTTACAGATTCAAATTTTATTTCCAGCCTGAATGGCTGACCGTACTTGTGGAGATGAGCAACCTGATTTTTAGTGGAGTGTTCTTCGTGGAAATGCTTTTGAAGCTGACAGCCTATGGCTTCGTGGGATATGTTAGTAATGGATTTGATGTGTTTGACGGGATCATAGTCATCTTGTCCATGGTGGAAATATGTGAGGGGGTGCTATTAGGTGATGTCCAAGGTGGGGGTGGTGCTCTCTCGGTGCTGAGAACTTTTCGACTGTTGAGAATTTTGAAACTTGTCAGGTTTCTTCCAAATCTTCGCCGACAACTCATTGTCATGTTGAAGACTATGGATAATGTGACCGTATTTTTTGGCCTGTTGGTCCTCTTTATTTTCATATTTAGGTAAGTGTGCATCATGACCTCTAAATAATCAATTATTTCCCCAATATTTCAGTTCAAATTTATAATGTCGTAATCAATAACATTGAACTATGAACAATCTCAGAACAAAAACATTTTACTGACATTATGTGACACATATTTCTCAGAACAACATATCTGACACTGACAATGACACAAACTCGCTAGAAAAAATAGGATACAGTTCCATACACAACAAACCAGCTCTCTCGAAAATTAAAAATTTCGCTTTGCGACGTGCGTCATGTGTACCGCATCGTATTCAGTTAATCTCATGCAATTTTCATTCTCGAAATATTTGAAACTTTTCGCTTGGCAAAATTTGAATGGCTAATTTTATTAAAGCCTTTATAATCAGCCTAATTGACTTTAAAGTCCTGGAATAAGTAGGAAAATATAAAAAAGCCCGATCCCACTACAATTCTTGCTAAAGGCGAGTCCCGATAAATTTTTTATGTTTCAAAAACTTTGCAAAAGAAAATCTCTCATGAACACTTTGTGCTTATCCCCAAAAGTTCAAGACCTTGTCATAAAAGATCCCGTGTTCACGTTAATTACTCGAAAAATCCCAAAAGAAACTTCCCTCAGTTCCCTCCCATAAATATCAGTACAAAGTAAACTAATCTCTACTGACAAAGACATGTAAAGGAACACATAACCCACGCCTTCTGCCGTGACTGACTATTGTAAGTATAAACTTCCACGCTCTCCGCCACGTCAGCTTAAAAAAACTTCCCTCTATAAACTATCAACTAACTACGTAACTAACATATCGGAAATTGTTTCAATTTGTTCTTTGTCCGTGGCCCGCATCCACCTCCAACTTTTTGGACCTCATCATCATCTCCACCGTTGAACGTACAAACAACTGACTAAATGTACCGTCTCCTCATCATCTCTACCCCTACTACAGTATCCTGGGGATGAACCTGTTCGGCTGCAAATTTTGTGCCGATGCCCTGAACTTGCAGGGAAAGTTGGTGAAAGTTTGTGATAGGAAAAACTTTGACTCCCTCCTATGGGCCCTTGTCACTGTGTTCCAGGTACACTTGCTTGGCTCTTTTATATTAAAAAAAATGCAGCTTGGGAAATTCGAATCTTTCGAATATCCCTGAGCTTCCATGTATGTTGCATGCATGCGATTAGGTTCATGATTTTCATGAATGTCTTGCTATTTGCTATGAGGTGAGGGTTCATCAGGTTCATGCGGGTGGATTTCTGAGTGCGACATACAAGTACTAAGGCTTAGTGTTCTACAGTGTTCTACTGCGTGGTTTGGCAATTCAATCCAACAATTCAGAAAATTTGCGGGTTTTTTATTACTGTTTTGTAATAAGCAAATTTTGTGTTTTGTTTCTTTGTATGGCTTCGGGCTTTTCACGCTTTTTTGTACTAAAAAATAATGATAGAATGAACTCAGCCAACCGCAACCGATGGCTGTGTTGAATATGGACACTTTCATTTTTATTTCTACCCATTATGTTTGCAGATTGTAGAAGATTGAGAATTGAAAGTATTTCACAAGCTGTTTGGTGTGTTTATATTTTGAGTAAAGTGGTGTGTGGACTAAATCTGGGTTTGAGTAAAATTTAACCAACTTAAAACCAACTAATTTCAACAAATGCGATACTGGTGTAATGGTGAGCATAGTTGCCTTCCAAGCAGTTGATCCCGGTTCGATTCCGGGGTATCGCACTTAAATTTTTTGTCTTTTTTTACGTGTTCAACTCTTTTTGAAAATTATATACTTTGTCTACAATGCGTTTATAATCGTGGGAATTTTTATTTCCCTGTTTGAATTGATAAACTTCAAGTTTTTTGAGATTTCAAATGTTTATTGATCCGATGATAGGTCAAAGTGTCATAGGTCAAAGGATATCTACAGATTACAGAAATGTTAACTCTAAATATTTCTTATTATTTTAAAGGATTTAAGTATTGTTAAGTCTTAAATGCTTAAAAATAGAAATACGTAAAATGATAGGATGGCCAATTGTTGGATGATTTAAATGGTTAAATTTACAAATGCAACGATATGTTAGAATTTCGAAACTCGACAGCTTTTTAAATGGAATTTTCTTCCCAGAAATGCTGGAGAGATGTGAAAATGCTGAGACTTTTTTGCAATACAAACGCTTGTTGCCAGTCCATGAAACTTAATCTTAAAAGCGTTAATGATCTGGCAATGCAATATTTGCTTACATTTGTTTGGATGTTATGTTTGATGTGATGCTATCACATTTCATGGCTTTCCCATATGTGCAGTGCACTTATACATAAAATGTCAAGAGTTATTGGTTACATTTATACTTACTACTACAACTCTGTACCTTGTAACTTTTATACTCATAATCATAATCCACCCTGCCGAAAAACTCTAGTCGAGATTGTTTGGTTTGTCCAAATTACACGAAGACCTTCTTCCCTGCACGCATTGACTATATATAGACCCATAGGCACATACTTTTGAAACTTCCTCTCACATGAATGATGTCTTGTTTCAGTTTGAGTTTTGAATTGTCACCCTTTCTTTGACTTTGTACACGTAGTTTGCTTGGAATTATGATTTTCGGTGGAAAGTTTTGCAACGAGCACTGTTGTTACAAGTCCAATCCCGCCTCCACAACTTGCAAATGCGATCGGAAAAATTTTAACTCTATTCTCTGGGCCTGCATCACTGTATTCCAGGTTCAGTTTTGAATATATTGATGGATTTTATCAACACAACTGCATTGCATTATTCTCAATTGTGACCTGCACTTGCTTATGTACCTGCAACTATGAACCTTCGTAAACTGACTCCTTGCCTCTAAAAGCTTCGTAAATATTTCCACAGATTTTAACTCAAGAAGACTGGAACGTAGTCCTGTTCAACGGGATGGAAAGAACTAGCCCCTGGGCAGCTCTCTACTTCGTAGCCCTTATGACTTTCGGCAACTACGTCCTGTTCAATCTCCTGGTCGCCATTCTCGTCGAAGGCTTCTCCTCAGAGAGGATCGAGCGAGAGCAGAAGGAACGAGAGGCTGAAGAGCGGGCTAAGCAGCGACAGGCCAAAGCGTTAGCATACAATCCAGACCAGTCCAAAGCCTTAGCATTAGAGTCACCCCCACCGGGTTGCTCCTCATACCTCCTTCCAGCCGCACCTGTAATCATTACTCACACGGCAGCTACTCCAGAGGTAAATCAGATGGTAATCCTCGAATTAATAAACTAACTAATTAATTACAAACATTTCTCATTATCCTTCAACCTCGAATATCGACAGTCGATCATTCCTATCGACAATCCTTCCTCCTCCTTCATTCCGTACCTCATCCCTTTGTGTTTCTGTGACTGAATTGATGGTAAATATTGTGTTGTTTTTATAATTTCATTCCTAGCTTTGTGACAACAGGACAAAGGTGGAGCATCGTTATTTCTTCAATAACATAAATATAAATGTATCCCTGGGATATTATAGGCTTACCCTTGAGTGACAAGTCCTCATCTTTGAGTAGTACTATCTTATCGTACTATATATAGTATCGATTATTCTTGTCTATGTAAACTCTACTGTCGGATCCGTGGGTAGACCTATAGTATAGCCCGTTACCATTAAATCACCGCGCTTCTAGCTCTTCCCAATAGCTTTATAATCCAACGACACACTCTTCAAAATATACTTCATGTAGGATACCCCTCTAAGATTTGTGTGTGTAATACTAATAATAATCACCAGCCTTGGCCTTGTACCTTTAAAAAAAGCTAATCAAATCTATAAAACCCATTCCAAATGCAAATTTAATGATACTTTAATGACCCTGTTTAAATTCACAGGGCTCACCCCTTCCGCCAAGTATACTGGACTCTTCAATAAACCTAAATCATATAAATGTGAACATCACGATCCCCTCTGGGATAAGCCCCCAACTGTCCAACTCGTCTATAAACTCGTCATTCTACCACCTCCACCCATCTCATACAGATCTCCAGATCCATAACCATAAGAACATGTCCCCAAATAGTCCCAATAGCTTAAGTCCTTACAACCTAACTCCACCAAATTTAAGTCCCCAGAGTCTCAGCCCCCTCGCGAGCCCTCGACGTAGCCCTTGCCTTAAAAGAGCGAAAAGTTGGCGTGAAGAAAGGCAGCAGAGGAAGAAAGAGCGGAGATGCAGTCTCAGTCCGAATCTCAAGATGAATGATCACAGCAATCACAATAATAACAATATTCATGCCAGGTAATAAATTCCAAGGTTTAGTTTGAACGAGATTTTTTTGATACAGGACACCTTTGTATTATAGCTAGCTAATGCACACTATGATTTTTTTTATAACTAAAATTATTAGTTGGTGTGAGTCCCGGTGCACAAGTCTGGGTGGAACCCCACCGTCACCAAGTCTAGTGGGTAGTGTGAAGATGACCCCGTTTAAAATAAAGTGTCACGATGCACTACACTGGCTGAGGGAACGGTCCGAGTATTCATGCTTTTTATTTGATGCCGAAAAGAGGTAGTTTAGATTTATTTTTATATCTCAAATCTCGACTCTAACTAAATCCCACCGTTTCCTAACATCACGTTGGCCTTTTATGAGCACCCTGGCATAATGAGTCCTTACGTCTGGGGGATATTCATTTCAGATTTCGCCGAAGATGCAAGGCAGCAGTGGAGTATCCGGCTTTCGACAGATGTATTTTACTTCTTATCGCATTGAATTGCATAACTTTAGCTATGGAACGACCCTCCATCCCACCCGATTCCAATGAAAGATACTTCCTCTCCGTGTCTAATGATCTCTTCACGGTCCTATTTTTATGTGAGATGTCCGTCAAAGTTATTGCGCTGGGAGGATTCGCCCAGTATTTTAAGTCTGGGTGGAATATCATGGACGGCATTCTAGTCTTTGTGTCTGTGGTGGATCAAATCATCTCCGTCTTTATGAATAGGTACAATCAGCCTGAGAAGCTTTCATATTAATTATTAGATTAGTAAGGGATCCTACTGCATTGCTTAAATGACCTCTCAACTCTGCTTGGAAATTACAGCCCTAGAATCTTTGGAATTCTACGAGTTTTCAGACTCCTCCGCTCCCTCCGACCTCTGAGAGTTATTAACCGAGCACCTGGATTGAAATTAGTTGTACAAACTTTGCTGTCTTCCCTCCGGCCTATTGGGAACATTGTATTGATTTGCTGTACATTTTTCATCATTTTCGGGATCCTGGGAGTGCAGCTGTTCAAAGGTTTGCTATTTACGTTAATGTGCTGAAAGTGCACTTAGAGGAATCCTCATTGGATGATGTGGGAATTTTCTAAATTGTTTGGGATGGGTTCAGGGAAATTCTTTTATTGTGCTGGTCCGTCCGAGGCACTTAGAAATGTTACGACCAGGTGGGACTGTCTCCATAATAATCGTAACTCGTGGGTCAATCAGAAGTACAACTTTGATGATCTGGGCCAAGCTTTAATGGCTTTGTTTGTACTTTCCTCCAAGGATGGTTGGGTTGGAATCATGTACTCGGGACTAGATGCTATAGCTGTTGATATGCAGGTATGGGATTGATGGAATTGTCATGTTGATTATTTCATCGCTGCTATATGAAGCATTAAATACCCTCCAATGTCCAATTTATAGCCTCAAGAGAATCACAACGAGTGGCGTTTACTGTATTTCATATCATTTCTGCTTCTCGTTGGATTCTTCGTACTGAACATGTTTGTCGGAGTGGTCGTTGAAAACTTTCATAGATGCCGAGAGGAACAGGAGAAGGAAGAGAGGGCCCGTCGGGCGATCAAGCGAACTCGTAAAATGGAGAAGCGTCGTAGAAGTAAGTTTCGAAACTTCCAACTATGTATCGACACTTAAGCAAATATTTAAATATTTTCGTGGTTCTCTTTGCAGAAATGCGTGAGCCTCCATACTGGGGTGGGTACTCACCATGGCGTGCAAAAATCCACGGTCTTGTGACGTCCAAATATTTTGACCTTGCCATTGCCGGTGTGATCGGTCTCAATGTGGTGACAATGGCTATGGAATTTTATATGATGCCAGATGTAAGTAAAGCATGTTTCTATGAATATATAGTCAAATGAAAAACTTCTCAAGATGATTGATGTGGTTGTATCGCAGGAATTGAACTACGTGTTGAGGATGTTCAACTACTTTTTTACCCAAGTCTTTGTAATAGAACTAGGCCTGAAATTACTCGCTTTAGGACTGAAAAGATATTTCAAAACAAAATGGAACCAACTAGACGTCTTCATTGTTATTCTATCCATAGTGGGTATTGTTCTGGAGAAAATGGAGTCTGATCTTATTCCCATTAACCCTACAATCATGAGAGTAATGCGAGTTCTTCGCATAGCTCGGGGTAAGCTTTTGAAACTGGGTATTTGCAATTGAATTTATATCAAACTAATTTTTAATTTCTTGACAATGTCCTTAGTACTAAAACTCCTGAAGATGGCAAGTGGAATTCGTGCCCTTTTAGATACTGTTGTACAAGCCTTGCCCCAAGTTGGAAATCTTGGTCTTCTATTTTTCCTACTATTTTTTATATTCGCTGCTCTTGGTGTCGAGCTATTCGGAAGACTGCTGTGTGATGACGACCACCCTTGCGAGGGGCTGGGGGAACATGCTAATTTCGTAAATTTTGGAATGGCTTTTCTCACCTTGTTTAGAGTGGCTACTGGGGATAATTGGAATGGGATCATGAAGGTAATTGAGTTAGAAGACAAATTAAATAAACTGAAACAACTGAGATTTAAATACTCTGTGATAGGATACGCTACGAGATGATTGCGACCCAAATCCAGAATGCTATCGAAACTGCTGTGTTTCCAACCTAGTAGCCCCCCTGTTCTTCGTTGTGTTCGTGCTAATGGCTCAATTCGTGTTGGTGAACGTAGTGGTGGCCGTGCTGATGAAGCACCTTGAAGAATCCCACAAGCAGATGGAAGATGACTTGGACATCGAGGCAGAACTGGAAGCTGAACTGGCTGCTCAGGAAGAGATTATGGCGAAATTAGTTGACGATGTTATAGAGCCGGAACCAGCCCCTCCGAAATACATTCGACTTCCTAAAGTCACATCCTTACCCAATAGTTTTGTATTCTCTTATTTTGAATCGAACTAGACGGATATTTTTTTATTTGTGATCTTCTATTCTAACCGAGTTCTGAAATGCCGTGTATAAAAATAAACGAAAAAGGATGCGTGAGAATAACTATTTCGTTGGTGTAAAAGTGTAATTTTATATTTTGTACTTACAGCACCAATTTAATTTTCAGTTCATTTGAGAACAATGCCCTAACTGGCTCCACTAAAACTGAATAGCTTTAATCGATTCTAGTAGTACGCATATTTATAAAGAACAATTAGCAGAGGGTTTGTATTATTTCTTTGCTATTTTGTACCTACAATTTACGTATCATGCCATAATATATATTTTAGGTGACGACAATGAGATCAAATGACATTTAATTTCACTTGCAGATAATGAAGAAGAATATTTATAAAACATTTAAGAAATTTTATTAATAAATCCAAGGCATTTGAGACATTTATTGCTTGAAAAATATTTTCAACACCAGTCCCATGTATATGCACCGGAAGTATCGGATGCAAGAGCAAGCCCGGACACGTCGGACACCCAAAGTAAACAGTTTGATGCAGCGCTAGATTTGTCTCTGAATATTAAATTAAATTCTAATCTATTTTAATCTACAACTTTAGCAATGCAATCAAGATTAAAACAGAAAATAGAGCAGACAATATAGTGTGTCAGTCTTCCTTCCATTTAATTTCCTTTCGAAACTAATCGAATCTCAGGGCCAGTTAACTTTAACCGACAATGTGCCAACGACGAATCATCTTCAGCAATTCCAATATCAAAGATAAAAAGTCAGGAAACGTTATCTTTAATGACCTACATGGAACTTATTCAAATTCCTTTGAATTAAAGATAAGCTAATTTAGATAATCATCGAAAATACAAATAGGCACATTGAGTCATTTCAGTTTCAATATCAAAATATTAATGAAAGGTTGCTTCTTCTCATTTGTATCCTTCATGCATCTATAAAACAACCTTTCTGAACTTTCTGTATGCTTGTACAGTTGTACCTAAAAACTTACTCCAAGCAGCTACCAGAGGCCCGTTCGTTAGTGATAGAGTTCATATGGATTATCATATTTATCAATACCAAATTTATTGTATTTATATGGATTTTCACGAAAACCCACTTGGGTCAGCCCCCACGGGTCACTGTAGTTACAAATTTCACTAAAATTGAAAATTATTGTTAGTTTGG
>JAQFYM010000216.1:0-95337 GCA_034694785.1 Agrenia bidenticulata | reverse complement strand
AAATCATCCATTGTCCCCAACACGTTCTGATGATCGCGATGAATAAGTACGGCGACGAATTGCGACGAAATAGCATGGCGACGAATTGAAATCACGATGAATTTTTAGGCGATAAATTTTGATGGCGGCGAGAAAGGACGGCGAGGATTTTTGATGGCGGTGAATTAGTACGGCGATAATTTAATACGGAGCTGACTTAGGCGCGACGAATATATGAGTCGACGAGTTCGCCACGCTGAGTAGCCTGGCACCGATAATGGTGTCGCACTATATGCTTTAAAAATAACTACAAATAATTGATCTTATGACTACTGAACAATTCAAAAGGTCACTGAGATTCGAATAATATTCCTAACCAGTGGAGTTCGGAGTTCATCCATATGGGCGTTAGATAATCTTAAATAGCTATTCAAGAAGCTATCACACGAAAATTATGACATTCTGACCGTCACGGGTCGACTTTTAATTTTTTCAATGATACCAATCCATTTCCCAACTGAATACCTATCCAGCATGATGCCACACTAGGTTTTAAAAAAAAAATTAAAAAAATTGACTTATAACCTTTGTTCAAAAGGTCACCGATTTTTTAGAAAAACAAAACCGTAGAATAGAATAGTAACAGCTTCTAATAAATTATTCAAATTTGACCTGAGAGGTCGTGAAGCATGTTTCTATAGCCTCTGACAGACAGCCGGACATTTTAAATGAATTATATAGTAGGGTTGTAGTTTTTTTCATTTATTGGAACTGTTCGAAAAAATGATCAGCTTAACATACTTTAAAAAGTTGTTTCCTTTGACAGTACATTTGGGCCAATGTTACAACCCGGACACGTATGAACCATGTGACTATTCAAAAGATTGTTCTGAAGATGAAATTTCCGGTTGTGTAACAATATTTCAACATAGAAATTATAATGGGTACAAGCAATGCGTTTCATTGGGAGAAGACGAATGCATCAACCTAGGTGACTGGTGGACTAATCGTCTTTCATCGCTGGACACACACAACACCTGTGTCCGACTATATGACGAGAAAAATTGCAATGGGTTCTCATACATGACTGCTCCAAACTCATCCAGCAATCACCAAGATTTATCCAGCATTGGGTGGGAAGACACTGTGAAATCTATAAGTTCCTGTTATAGAAAACCCACACCCAAATGTACCATAAAGCAACTATTTGGACCTAAACTAATATACGAAGTTTCCGACCGTGCTGAGGAAATTGGCAAAGCAGTTTATACAGCGGTAGCCGGTTCAGTGGGAGGATTTGTTCCAACACTCAATATCCTTTTTAATGTACTTCAAGCAGTAGAAACTATCCAATCAGGTGGGGATCCTTATCCAGCCCTAATTGATGCCAAAATCGAGGAAGCTCTTTCTAAAAATGCAGTTGTGCAATTACAAGCTAAAATGGGAATTGTAGAAAAGTGGCTGAAAACAATGATAGTCACAAACAACACAGGGTTGAAGGCAGACAAGAATAGAGTTGCTAATCACGTTAAATACTTGCGAAGAGATATTCCTACTGTTGAAAGATTCAAATTATGCTTTCAGTTCGAATAAAGTTCTCTCAAGTCCGTACCTGATTACCTTTTAAAACGTGTACTACGGATTGGCTACAATACTATACCACGAAAGGGAGGATCTTAGGACTATCGTAAAACAGGATATGAAAAATTTAGCTGATTTAAATCAAGATTACTTGAAGCAGACAAAAATCCAAAGAGCGGCCCAGTTTGAGGCAAAACAGGTAGGATCATGTGGCCCGTATGCACAGTCACAAGGACTTCCCTGTGGACCAGTTATTTCAGATAAATTAACCTCCAAGAATCATGAAATATGTGAATTAGTGGAGGATGACCAGAATTGTAGGCCAACTGGTGATCTACCCATTTACCAAAGATGTGTGGTTGCGATTCAGGAAGCAATACATATCAAATTGGAGGCTCTTTTTTCTCCAACAATTAATCGTCTTCTTAACTTTCCTAAAAAGGTTACCAGTACTAACTAATGGAAGGCAAGGAAATAAAAAAAGGTTTAAAATTCTCTACTTGTCGGTAACAACTCTGAATAATTCAGGTTTTGGTCTTGGAATCAAATTGATTTGCTTGCATGATTCCTACTCTGAACTCATTAAGTTGCATTTATACGAGTGTAGCCCGATTTTTAAGCTGTCTAGAAGATATTATAGTACGTGGTTTAACCACGTCTGCTTTGAACATTTCAACACGGCCTATGACAGTTGAGAGCATATTGCTTTTGCATAGAATTCAGCCAGATCAGTTAACGAAACAGTAAAGTCACTTATCCAGATTAAATGGATTAACTGGAATTAAATATATTTCATTTAATTGATGGAGGAAAGATTTAATTTAATTTGATTTAATTCAATAAATTAATGAAGGGTATTTATTAATTTTCCTCCCGTCTGATAAACTATCTATACGTCAACGCTAAATTGTATGATTTGCTTTCGTATACTAACTATAGCTGTAAACATGTAATCCAAGACTAATTATCTTGTATAGGATTAAATTATTCTTGGTAAAACGATATAATCTGTTCATTCAGGGTATTTGAGGTCAATAAATAAACTAAATAAAATAAATGTTCAGTTTTGCTGATTCTACAGACACTTATAAAGAAGTGTGGACAGATAACTTTTATCCATTATTGGAGCATGTGTGACAGATACTAACGAATTAAATAAACTTCTAATTCTTGACTCGGATTTTTAAATATTTTTTCAGCCGATTTGATTTATTACTTATGTTTAATCTACAATTCATAAATCTTTCAAGGATGTCCGTGTTCAGGATTTTAGTGATATTATTTCAACTCTCACTACTCTCAGCAGGGGCCTTCGGTAAGTGTTTTAAGCGGAAATCCCATTTGACATTCGGGGGCTAATAACTCTTGATGATATTGTACTATATTAGGTTACAAAAGCTGTGAAACCCTAGTTCGGTACCAACCGCATTTACAAGCCATCGGCTGGCAGGGTTGGTTTCAAAATGGAGAAATTGCAGGGACCACTGGGCAATCCAGACGACTAGAAGCTATTAAGATTGAACTCCAAGGATGCACCCAAGGAATGCGTACGTAATAATACAATTAAGGCTAAATTTCTCTTGAAATTTCTGAAATGTTTTTATAAAACCCATAAAATAGGTGTCAAGTACTCGCCTCATTTACAAGGTCATGGTTGGCAGCCGTGGGTAGAATCCGGGGCAGTTGCCGGTACAACGGGTCAATCCCGAAGACTGGAAGCGATCAAGATTGAACTGGTAAATAGACCTTCCAATAATGTGCACATTCAATACCGGGCTCATCTCGAAGGTCACGGATGGCAGGGGTGGTTCGAAGATGGACAAGTCGCTGGAACCACCGGACAGTCGAGGAGACTAGAGGCTATCCAAATTCGTATTGTTAACTCTGCTTGCGAATGTGTTCCAAATTTAGAAAAGTGTTACTCATTGTTTGTGGAGCCCAAATAATTTTTTTCACATTTCTATAACTTGTAATGTAACAATGCAATTAAGGTGGCCAGGAAGGGAATGAAATTTGCAAGTCATGTTGTACTATGCGCTGAAATCCGGTGGATTCTGTTCGCCCTTTTTTATTTACAAATTGTCTGATTTGTAAATGCATCTATTGCTATTGCATTCATATCTTACTTTCTAACTTTATGGAAGACATATCTCATGCATTAAAAACATGTAATTGCATGTGGCTGTTGTACTTTGGCCAAAGCCCCAGTATAAATGCAATTACTTTCAAAATTTCTCAAAACTGCAGCGCTACTTAGAAATTTGCACTAGCCATGACCAATCACTTTTTTGGTGGTAGCCAAAGACACGCCCGAAAGCCAATGTTTAATAAAAACATTAAAAACCTGGTTTACTTATGAACGTCTGGACTTACTGGGTTACTGACACTTAGAAAATAAAACCTTAAATGAAGGAAGGTCAGGTTGGATGTTTCAACAATTTATAAGTTTGAATGTGGACAAGGGCAGACCAATCAGTTTACGATTGTATCTATCGGAGTGATATGGATGAGACTTTAATCCTAATCCGAAAGATATCCGAAAATTCAACTAAACTTTAGTTTTTAGTTACAATGGGGTTATTATTGAAGATTGTGAGAGTTTTTCTGATTTTTTTCTTAATTTGTCGAGTCCAATCAGGCTCAGTGATATACAGTCCAGATGACTTATTGCTGCGTAAGTTCCTTTGACAGCTATAATTTTACTTTATTAAAGCCCTTAAGAAAATTATTTCATTGACTAAAGGTTCAGCAGGAGAATTCGAAAGTTCTTCATTCAGACAAGTTTCATCGTTCCCGATGTCTAACAAATCTGGGTACCGATTTCTTACTGGAAGAACCAGGCAAGTTAATTTGACTAGTTGGAGCAAACAATCAATTCATGTTCCAATCTTTTAGAAAATCATCTCTGTAAGTTTCTTGAAATAAAAACATATAAAATTATAGGTCAGAACCCTACAGAAAAGATCCCAAAGGTCAATGGGACCGAAACAATCCCTCAGAATTCGGATTTCCAAGCTCATCCGCAATTAACTATCCATTTCCTCAAAATCCCTATCAGATGATCGACCCCAGTGCTAAAAAGAAATGTGTCGGTAAGACCAACCTTATCAACGATTTTGGGATAGTCTCTCTAATAATCGGAGCCGTTTCCACAATCGTTGGATTCACACTGGATTTAATTGCAACCCTTGAGGGCACAGCTATTACAGCCCTTAGTACGTTTTTTGCCCTTTTATTCTCCATCCCAAATGCTATCATCTCCTTCTTGGGGATTTCTAGCCCGTTTACATATGTTTTTGGGAACGGGCTGAATATTTTGGGATTTGCAACGACGTTTTTCGGGGGAACTGGGGTCCACGTTGGAAACTTTGGATTGGCTACTGGGCTATTTTTTGAGTTTTTGGGAATCATCGGCTTAATTCTGAGTGTTTTCGGCTCTTTTCCCGAGTTGCTGGATGATTTCATTGATTTTGGAAATCTTTTCGGATTTGGAGATGAACTGAAGCTTTTCATTGATAATTATGGTTGCACTAATCCGTACGAGTAGTTAATAGTTGTAATTGAATGTAGTTCACAGAATGTAGTTCACAGTTTCGATATATTTTGAATAAAATAGATTTGGTCATAAATTAATTTAGTTGTTTAGTTGTTTTCGACTGATTTCAAACACCGCTTGAAATTAAGTTCTCTTTATTGTCCCAATTGAGAGGTACAAATAAATTACAATCTCGTATAATTTACAATACATTTCCATCCACAATTTCCCGACAATGTGACTTGATAGTGCCACCGATATAATAACTTATTATTTCTTAAACATTAGAAAAAGAATGTTTCATTTTGCCTTGGATGTTAGACACCACGTAAGTTCGGATACATCATAAAAGACAAGATTACTTAAAGTGAGAACATGATCTTCCTTTGGCACGAGTACATCACACGAAACTAATTTCAATTAAACTTATTAATCATAGTTTCCTAATTAAATTGCTCTCAGCAATTGGGTAACTGAAAGCGTCAAGCGTTTGGTAAATAATAACCCGGCTTTAACGCTACCTTAAGGCTGTGTCGTTTCAATCTCAACTAACGATTTGTATTGGCTGGAGCTACGGAGGTTTAAGGGTGACTAGAGGTACGAGATTCTAGCTTTCCAGTATCACCAATTAGGCGAAATAATGGGCCATTCATTTACCACCTACCTCTACATTCTGAATTTGAAAGCATCCATAAAAAATTCCCTAAACAGCTCCCAGGCCTCTGACACTAAATCTCTCTCATATAAGAGCATAGCAAATGCAGAACACAAATGGAAATTTAAGAGCTAGCCCTATATAGTAGCCTCAAGGGAGGCTATTGTCAAAGTAATGGAGTGCCTTGCCATTTCATTAGGACCAGATCGTCGAGCCCCAAGAGGCTTCAGCCTATTCCATATATGGTATTAAACTCTTGTATCAAAGTAGCTGAGTGTCAAAGGTCAAAGAGGTAGTCTGGAAACTTGTATGAACGTTCCACTCTCTAGTAGCTCATGAATAGCCCGTAAATCATAAATGTGTCACCAAATGAAGTTGAACTGGGATGGGTTGAAATTGGCATAAAGTGGTACCAAATTGGCTTATGGCATCACTGGGTTGACCAGATGTGACCAGATTCAATACAAATGATTGAGCATATGAGTCCGAACCAGTCGGTATATTCTCCTAGATTGAAATCGTAGTATTAAATTCGATACACAGAGCCCTGATTTTCACTCAAGTAGTCCCCCATCTTAATTTTTGCCATGTAGGTAAACACCACCCAGATTAGGTACCAATTTAGTATAATTCCAGAACAGACAGCCAGTAAGAGCCAACTTATGTTGGGACCGAAGAATAGCCAAATCAAACAGAGACAGGCAAGCACGAGCATTCGGATCACTTGAACAATCGCTTCCATAACCAGCCACGCCTTGCACTTTGTCCAATTATTCTGAAAGGATTTAAATAAATTTTAAAATTATTCTCTTTCCACTATTTTATGAAAATATTCATGACTTACATTTAAAGTCCCACACATCAAAATGATAGACGTAAGAAGCCCACAGAGTACAAGAAAAAAGGACAGGGTGACGGTGGTCAACATTAATCCTAAAAAAAATACATGCCCCAATGCAATGTATTAAAACTCCAGTTCACCCTCGCAATATAAAGTGACCACAAATTCTATTATCATTCAATAATTCGATACTAATCCCCCCTCACTCACCAAATGCAATTCCAGACTGCTTTTCATAATCTTGAGTCGAGGGTGGCGATCTTGTTAGAGCTATAAAAGAATGGTCGCCCCCACCAAGTACAACGATCTCTACAAAGGTCTTCCCAATCACAACTGCTGCCAGCCCATACACCAACTGTAATAAAATGTAATTCTTTTATCATTGGAAAACTTACTCTTATTAAAATAAATAAAATATTCAGGTACTTTTTAATCCCTGTTCCCCAATTTGAAAGAGGGGGCTTGACTTACGATTGAATACAAGGCGATGACCTGGGTCGCAGTCCTCACCGAGCAACAACAGCAGGGATTCACGTTGGACGACATAGTTTCCAATTCAAATGGATGGGTTAGTTGCACCGGGGGTGGAGGTTTGAACTGAGGTATATTTTAATCAATTTATCCGCATCGGAGGTTCCTACGTAAGGTTTTGAAGGATGAAACAATGTGATCCACTCCGACACTGGCATGTTTCGGAATCCCTGGATATATAGAGAGATACATGGAGATATGTGTTGAGAGAGCCAAGAGCTATTAGGGTGTGGGATGGGTCGGGTCGATATAAAATACCCGCTTGGGCTCCATCAAATTGGAACACTAAAAGCCTGGAGATCTCCGGAGTTCCAAGTGCAGGATTCAGTGAATGCAGTCCCCTCCACACGCCCAACTGGATAGGATTGACCTATATCTACAAGGCGGAGGGGATCCTTATACATTTCAAGTCCTACTTCCCTGCTACTCTCTGTATTGATCAACTTTTGATAAAAATGTACAGATTCCAAAACACAATTTTAACATCCAAGAATGGGCCAAACTTATTTGGGGAGTTCTTGGAAAATACGCCTTATCAACGGGCTTAAAATTGCCCTTGAACTGCAAATACTAAACATTGAGATCACAAAAAAAGTATAATTTGTACAATATTTTTTTAGTCACAATTTAATCCACATTTTGGCTTCTCAAAAAATTACAACATATTAATTATATATTAGTATGAATAACTCTGATTGAGTACATATTTTTCTTTATTTCTCTTGGTCTCGGTCCAATCCTTATAAATTCACTTTTCCACTCGTCCTGTAATTCCAACCATAACTTTAATGCTGCAAACAAAGAAACTGTATACCAAAGTCATAAACTAGGCCTTTTAATTTATACATCGTCTTAATCCATCCATCCTTTGAATTTTTGGCATAGTCTTACCCAAGGCGTAAGCTTCGCATTTGCAGTTTACAACCGGTCTCTAAAATCGCGAGCCAATATCGACAATGCCAAACTTGTAAAAAATTTTAAATTACCTCTTTTTCCATAAAATTACAACCAGGGCGATACTAATGGCTAGCCAAAAAAAACAAAATCCGAAAAATATCCAGAACAGAGTGGGATAGATTTCCAAGTCTGAAATAGTTTCTCCCAAATCCCGGATGTACGGAACAGTCCTCAGCCAAAACAGAGCCTCCTGTGTCACACGCAAAAACATCGTTAACCCCACAGTTAGCCATTTAACTACATCTTAACCACAATGGTTATTTGTTCAACTAAAACAATAAACGCATTATCAGCTCAGTCAGTCCTCCGAATGCCGAATAGTAGGTCAGCCTCTCCAGACTTTGTCAAGTTAATTCCAAATGAACACACATTCCAAATGACTACACATTCAACATTCTAAATGACTGCACATTCCCACTGTGTGTGGGGGTATCGATTTTCACTCTAAGCTGTCCAAAGTCGAAATGCATGAAAAGATTGAAATCCACGTAATATGGATGTCGTATTAAAACTATTCAAGCATCTATAAAAAAAAGACCCGTTACCCCTTTTCGGAAGTCCTGACCCATCGGGGCTGAGATTGAAGTGATGTTGTAGTAATTAATATTCCCTGGCCTAATTGGTCTCCAGGGGATTGAATTTGGAATCAATGACAAGCCATTAGCGGGGCTCCTGTTGCAAAGCATAAAGTAATTGTAAACCCTGACCAAAAATCACATCATATTACCATCAACATTGAGATATGTTTCAAGCACTCTACCCCGTATTGGCAAATGAGACCCAGATTTTGGTCATAGTGTCCGAAACCTTCTCGTCCACGGGTGTGAGCTTCTCATTGACATTTCCTGGGGAGTACGTTAAAGGCTCAAAGAGGTAGAAGAGCTCTTCACAATGGGCTACGCCGTAGTCAAAGAGGGTGTGGTGGACGCCACTTTGTCGGAGATTTCGAATCAATTTGGATAGCATGTTCGGGGATCTGGGTGTCTTGTGGGTGAAGAGGTATGAGTAGACAGGAGACCTTGAGTCGGCAGCGAATTTCTCTAGCATTTTCCAATGCCCTTTGTAAATCATAATATCTCCAAGAAGCTGGAGATAAAATATTCAAGTCTTAAGATCTGATAGGAAGCCATAAAAATGCATTGGTCCATACCTCGACCATTTCAGAAATGGCTAGTTTAGTCTCATTTTCGAGATCGATTCCCTGAAAGTACTGAGTCATGACTGCATCAACCACAACTTCAATCTGTCTGTCGTCATCCAACATGGTCTTCAATATTTTGGGGATGAGTTCCTTCTCAAAGTATTCCGCATCCTTGAAGTTGTCATTTCCAATTTCCTGGTGGATTTCAGCATAACCCATAAGACCTTCGTCATGAGTGACTCCGGCGAGAACAGGAACTTGTGCGAATGCCCCAGCATCCATGAGTTCTTCTGGATCCCCAGGAAGAAAAGCGTCATCCCCCCTCCAGTCCACATCAACAATGGGGGCAGTTCTGATAGGGAATACCCAAAGTTCACTGAATTTTTTCTGAGCTTCGATGATTTCCTCCGTCGTTTTCTCCCGAAGACATGTGGAGATTTCTTGGGAATCCCCGGAACATCCTAAAGACTCTGAGAAGCTGGCTGCATATTCTGCCGGGTTGGATTCAACAGCCCAGTCACTGAAGGCTGAGCCTGATTGGAGTATTGCCCCGTGAAACAAACCTGTCAGGAAATACATACAAGCTTTACATGTTTGCTAATGGGATTGGAAGGGCCAAATGCTTCAAAGGCTTCTACAGTAAGGATTTTATATCAACTAAAAAATCATAAGATTCAAGGATCTAATTCTGGAGACGAGATTCCTTAGAGCTTGATTTCTGAATGTTGATTCCTTAAAGTACGGGATTTATGGATGCCACCTAAAACGCTATGCAAATGATGCCTGAAATGTCTTTTGGAGAGTGTGTATCATCTTCTAATGTACTGAATATTCATAGTTAATCCAGAGAGGAGCAGAAATAGAGGGAAAATAGGTCTGAAATGCCAAAGTCAATTTATTATGTTTATGGAAGGAGGCTGTGGAACTGTCATTCCCGAGCGGAAATTCAGAGCCATTTTTTTGTATATAGTTTTTCGCAACCATTCTAAAACAAGGTTTCATTGTATTTTTCCTACGATTATGCACTTGCATTTGTCTACACATTTTTTCTACTTCTCTAAATTTTAAATGCCTGAGTTTTTTTTAAAGTTATAAATGATCGATTGTTCAAACCCGTCAAACAGATTTCGACTGTATTTACACCCCGAAATAATCCCAAGTTGGCTTACCATACTGAAACTTAATATCTATCCGTAACTGCAAACATAACTTACTAAGCGAATATTGTTCCTCACCCCGAAGAGAAACACGTGAAAATTATTTCTTACCTAATGCCCGTGGAGATAGCATAAGCAGATGACAAGAGGCGGCCCCCGCAGAGTTCCCGAATATCGTAACTGTTTTTGAAATTAAGTTAATTAAGTTAATTAAGTCAAATTAAGTTAAGTTAAGAAAAGTTAAAGTTAAAATTAAAATTAATATCCTACCCCTCTGGGGATTCCCACCGAAGTTTCGGATATAATTTTTAACCCATTGGAGGGACATTATTTGATCAAGGCCACCGAAATTGCCTCCAATCACTTCATCTCCGGTACTCAGATACCCCAGCGCACCTGCAGGTCAATTTAAATTTAATTAAAACTAACTAACTCAATGATAGTCATTTTAAATTAACAATCCTGCTAAATTCTCAATCTTACCAAGTCTGTAAGAGACGGTGACGAGGATGACGTCCTGTTTCATAAAGCGCCGTGGACCAGCAATGTCACTTGAGCCTGACATGTAACCCCCAGGGTGGAAGAAGACCATCACGGGTAGTAGACCTCGGGAGTTTATTGTCGCCGTTCCCCCTGTGCGGCCAGCTTGTCCTGGAGATTTTAATTAAGATTTTAATTATTTGGTCCACCATACTTAATTTGAGAAAAACTCCCTTAAAGTAATTATTATTACCCGGTATGCTGGGAGTGAAGACATTAAGGAAGAGACAATCCTCATTCTAAGTTTTGAAACAATTGAAACATTTGAAACAAAACTTAGACAAAAAATTTCAGTGAAAACAAAACAGCCCATGTGGAAGCGAAACTTAATTTTCTAAGTTTTGTTTCCACTTAGAATTTTGTCTTAGTATTGTTTCCACCTAAAAAAGTTTCTAAGTTTTGTTTCCACATATTGGAGTTTTTTCTAAGTTTTAGTGGAAACAAAATTTTGTGGTCCAACTTCCCTTACCCCAACCGGCCGATTGCCCACGACGCTCCACTGGGCACAAGGAGATTTGTATCCAGTAGCTTGAACGGTCTCTCCATTCAACTCATTCAGAACTGGCTCCTGGAAATTTATGCCAATGAATTTAATTGGTTACGAAAAGTGGAAGGGATTCAAAAAAAATTATACTGACCTCCCATCGCTCAGCCTTGGCGTATTCCACCCCCCGAAATGCATAGTAGACCCGGGGTGTCCGATCCCGGTCAACGTTCTCCCGACTACCGATAAATATTCCTTCCGGCGTTTGGAGAGTTACCCGGTTGTCCTGTGCACTCCCACTTGACACTAACAAACTCCCCACGATAAAAGCGAAGATTAGAGCTTTCCCAGCAATGAGTTTATTAAACATTTCGAAAGTGTCAATCACTCTCGGTTAGCTAAATAAACACACGCACCCCAATCTGTAAACTTGACAAGTGATGACTAACAGAGTGTGCCCTTGAGTGTTTAAGGAAATTAAATCAAGTTAAATGGCCCTATCTGAGAATTATTTAATTGGCCAAATAGTCAACTAAATTGGCCTTCTTGTAGGACATCATCCTCTCGTCTCGAGACACGCACTTTCCATGTACAACTAAGTTAGCAAAAAAATCTCTTGAAATGCTTGAGGATGAGGAATCTGTGACAACGGACGGAGGATAGAGACTGCTTGGGACTATGGGACATACGAACGTATTCATCCATTATTGCTCATATAAGAATTTGGATATCCTAACGGGCTTATTCGATGAGCTTCGGGTGGTTAATTATAATTTGAGAAATGTTGAGAGGGCCAAGTGAAGCTGCATTTCTAGGTTGCTCCTGTCCATATGCAAAAAAAACTCCTCTAAAAATAAACAGAGTTAGCTAAGCCTGAAGATTTCATGTAATAAAACGTGAGAAAATAGAGCGATGGATGTGCAAACGATAGATCAACTTATCTATACAGCTGTTACCAACTGGGCCAGTTTTAGCAGTTAATCCCAAACTCAAAACTAGCTGTCACTGGGTAGTTTCACAAACTTTTTGGCATCTCCCAATTTTCATGACCTTTGTCATTGTGTTTTGAATTCATTTTTAATACAATTACGTAGCAGTTCCAAAGACCTTTAGTAATCTATGAAAAATGCCCCCTCTGAACAGTCGATTCCTACGATAATTTTCAATGGCTCACATCTAATTAGACTAAGGGGCCTCTGAACAATGGTAATTATTAAATTAGCTTAGCGTGTGCATGTAGGATTTCTTAACTACCCGGCTTGGTTCAATTAAAGTCAAGATTGCCTGCAGAATGGAAAAACGGTAGCATATGGCACATTCTTCCTACTCGTCTTGGTATTGGCACGAGTTGCTCAAGAAATGTTATTAGATGGAGAATGGTCATGTGCCAAAATGACTATAAGCCATCCTCTCCGTAATTCTAATGGAACTTAATTGAACTGATGGCAGATGCGCCGCCGTCCTCCGAGCACTTTGTACAGGGAACAGAAATGGTGCGTGCTCTCTGGATTTTTCAGTTTATCGGGTATTATTAGACCCCGTCCGAAATCGGGATACCATTCTGCCCTCTTGTACAATAGAGGAATAGATAATTGGAATTCCGTCGAAATTCCATGGGCGAATTTCGCTTGAGCATTATGCCATCTTAATCACACATCTTTTGATCTTATCGACTTGAGTCGGGCCATGATGAGAGAAGCATGCCACTACTGTCAAGATCGGATCTCTATCAGCTTTCAAGTCATATCAAGTTCATGATGCAATCTTGAAGAGTTTGAAAGGCATCAACTTTAATTCTTGTTAATCGGTGTATGGAAAACATTGGGGATTTAATTATTTTGTCAAAATTGTGACTAAGGAAAAAATGCCCCTATCGCCATTTCTTCCACTAATTTAGGCCATATTATAGTAGCTGGGCTATTATAAGGGCCATTTCGTACCTACGCTCAGTATGTTATTAAAGAATAATTTATTTTTCACATTAAAATTTCACTTAATCAAAAAAAACTTTATTTGACTTGAGTCTATTAAGCCCACACACATACTTGAATAATACTTTTACTCTGTCTCGTTCTTGCTGAACTAATTCTGCCTAGCGTATTTCGTATATACAAGCCACAACCACTGATCCACATTTTAAATTCAATCATAATATGGATTTTTAGAGTAGGTAATAATGTAAAATATTTCAGTGTTTGTTACCTTAAAGCACATACTCGTCTTTCGAAACCAGTAAGGATTAGTTTGGGCGTAAGGCCAATTTACTAATTAGCACTAATCTACCGTATTTGTTTATATGGATTACGAATTACGATTATTATATAGCACCCAAACATGGACTCACATCGAAAGTAAAATAATCAGGCACAATAACTATTACAAATGGAGATTGTCGTAAATTTTACACAAAGGTATTTTGAATTAGTACAATATACTTAACATTAAGGACCCGGAAGGGTCGGAGTCATTTACATAACCCGCATGGGCAAACATCTGTTAAATCAGTTTGGACATTTAAAATAACATGGTGAGCATG
Organism: Agrenia bidenticulata; assembly: GCA_034694785.1. Lineage (NCBI taxonomy): Eukaryota > Metazoa > Arthropoda > Collembola > Entomobryomorpha > Isotomidae > Agrenia > Agrenia bidenticulata. The sequence continues at coordinate 81,400 of JAQFYM010000216.1, read as the reverse complement.
GTGAACATTTAATGGCACATGAAACAAGAATATTAGAAGTACATAGAACACGGATAGCCCCCCATAAACTTTGTAGTCTTAAATATGTACAACCACTAGACGCCTCTCATCTTCATTTTTACGGGAAGAAACTTTCAGACGAGCCCTCATAAATTAATTAAAATCTGAATGGGTCATGGCAGTTCGCCGCATTTACTCGCATATTAGTTCGATTTTGAACTGATGAAGAACTTGAGGGGGTGATCAAAATAAAAAAACATCAGGCTTATTGAGGTACTGGAGTAACTGCACCGTGTCAACTGACGTAGTTTATGAACGACCATTGTTTGAACGAGAAGGTAAAATAAAATAATCTGTACAGTTATATATAGGTAAGGGATTTACATAATATCCAGTATAATGAACAAGGTCAAAGGTGAGAGGTGAACAGGTAATCACATGATGACACAAGGGGCGGCACAACAGACAGGAAGACAGACAGGGACAGGAATGGCCCCACCACCACCCTTCTCTGAATGCTTCGACTTCATCTTCTCCTTCTCCTTGTACTTCCTCTCCATCTTCATCTTCCCTTTCCCCTTTCCTCCCTCCTGGGAGGTCATAAGGGCCTCTTCCTCCGTCTTCTGAAATATTTGACCCGGGGGGAAGTACACTGGAGGTCCGGCCATATTACGAGTACTGTCCACCTCCGTCTTCCGAGCAGATTTACGTTGAATCAGCTCTGCATCTTCATCCATCGGGCGTTGCTGGAGATTGTCATCGATCCTCACTGACCTTAATGCTTGAATGGAGTGTGTCCCTGGGCCGTAGGGGATTGACTTGTGCGGACCCGCACCATCTCCAGGGTATCGAGTCGTCGAAGATTCCTGCAAAATGAATACAAAATTGACGATATAAAATTTGAATGCAACGGAATATCAACATAAGCTCAATAAAGGAGACAGACCTATTGGACAGTTTCTGTCTTACCGTATAAGAAGTATCTCCGAAGGTGGCAAGAAGTTCATCAAGTCGCTTAGGTGGTTCTCCATCTCCTACCTTAGCTGGGTGGGGTGACGGGAAGCGCTTGACAGGTGACATTTCCCTGTCAGTTCGATGCTCAGTAGTGGTCGATGAAGTGTAATACCTAGCCCCAAGCCTTTCAGGAGGATCATCGTATGTCGGAATATTATCTCTGTCCCTCGGAAAATTATCTCTATCCCTCGGACCTCCACTCGGGGTGTGCATGATTGGCAATGGAACCCCACCCACTGGAGGTCGACCAGATGTCGTCGAAGAAGATGTTGTGGTCGACTGCTTCTGATGATAACTTGAAGAGCTAGCCTGTTGCTGCTGGGAGGAACTCTGAAGGATCTTCCGGATCATTGGTGGAGTCTTCAAGGCCTCCGTGGGCTTCGGAGGTGGGGTGACACTTCGAGTTCGGTCCGTCATCATTTCCCTACTGTAGTCCCTAGTGTCCCTCGAAATCGATTTCGTCGACAGGGGTGTACTTGCATAAAGAGGCTGGCCGAGAGGACGCTCAGGTTCCATCTCTCCACCCCGGAGAGTTGTCTCTGACATGAAACTCCGCTTAGTTTCTGAAGAGCTGGATTGAATTGCTGGGGCTGATCGGAAGTCAGGGGGGATCAAATCCTCCAGAAGTCGTTCTGCCCGGTTGTCAGTCGATGTCAATTGGGGCATCCCTCCAAGCTCTCCTGGACCTATTTTTAAATTTTGAACAAATTATTTATCTAGTCATGATTTCATTGAACATTTAGAATTCCTAAAATATCTTCCCTGTACATTTCAGGTAAAGCTCGGTATAAATTGTATAGACAGTATGGGTGTTGCTTACATAAAGGTTTAAAGTTTTATTCTTTGTTGACATTTCTCATGAATTTTAATGCACGAGGAATTCGCTCCTTGCTAACTCAAGAGTAAACATAGCACAACCTTCTGTTGGCTAATGCCGTGTCATCCCTGTTGGGTAAATATCAGCTCAGAGCATTTCATTAAAACACTCTCTTTAAAATTCCAAACTCTATTTAACCTTTGTTAGCACGAAAATCTTGGGAAAATACGAACAAAAATCTCTCGAACATTTTTTTCTATTTATTTTAGCTTCTCGAGTCTAAATACCAAAGAAAATCCTACAAACTACATCGACAGAAATTGCTGCACAACTGCAAAACCCTCTAATCTCTAGTCTTCAATCTCTGCAATTCCAAATCTATAAGTTTTATCTCAACTTCAGAAATGAAGCACAAGGGCCCGTAATGCTTTTGACATTCTATTTAAAGCTATAGAGACAACATCTGAAATCCCTGCTACTACTAGACTGATCAGTAGGGCTCACTTTGACTAACCTTTAATAAGGGTAGTGTATGAGGCCTTCGCATAGAACTCCTTTCGTTCGACTTTCGGAGATGTCGAAATCGTGTATCCCGGATTGGGTGAAGATGGGCCTGATTCTGTAAATGATTTAATTACTTTAATAATTTTCTCATATACAAAGCAGGCTATGTTTTAAGCATTTGAATATAATGCAATACTCGATACTTTTACAAGGACTTACTAAGGACAGTAGTACTGTTGGCAGGGGCAAGGAACTCTACCTGCGGTTCCCGTTTCGATTCAAACCGATTCGAGATTGTCGATCTCAGGTCATCAGAAAATGCCACCGATTTCTCCCCATACCGAGTGGAGCCGCCACCTCCTCCCCCATAACTGGATGTCAAAGCCAGCGGTTCACCCCGAGTGACATCTGAGGACATGGTCAAGGGCTGCATGCCCCCACCACTAGTTCCATATTCAACCCACTTCTCATCAACCTGCTGAGCCGGCTCATCATTCACCTGAGTTCTCTGGGTCATTCGAAACTCTCGGTATTCATTGGCGTTTCCCATGGCCGAGTCTGAAGGCATCACCGAGCCCTGAAGGTCTTCGAGCAGTCGATCTAAAACAATTCCATGAACTAATAAGACACACTTAATTCAAACTTTTCCGAATTTCTTTCGTTCGGGAATTACTTAGCCGATGATCCCATTCACCAGTGCCAGTCACATTTGAGTGACTTGCTTGACTCACACGACTCACCGTCGTCATCTTTCACGTCTGCAAGTAGAGAAAAAAACAGAGTTTAAATTATAGGATTTACAAAGGATGAGATCATAATTCCGATTTTGAGACGTAACAAGTTAATCAGGGTGATTATCTCATACTATACATAGAGATTGCTTAACACAATCTAAACACGACCTTGGGGAAGTTGCTGCCCCAATTTCCGGTCTTTGAGTGGGGTGCTAGCAGATATGATACAAGATTTATGAAGCTATCGAGGTACCTTGTTCCGTAACCCTTTAGATTCGTAAAAGATTGGATACGTCCGGGTGTCCTGTATTTACCAAATAGGCTTGGGTGAGTAATGATGCACCGTGTGCAGAGATAGATAGCTTATAACTTTGAGATTTTCTAGGGGGAAAAAATTAGCAAGTGTATGTAAAAGTAAGGAAGGTTGGGGATTATTTTTAGAGTTTGGAGATGATCCAGACGAGAATCAGGTCATCCCTCTTCCTCTCTCCATCTCTCTCATTCTCGCAAGGAAAACATGAAGATCGCACAGGTTGTTTAGATGATCTTCTAACATTTGGCATCTTTAATGTCTTAATTCTCAGCACACACTTCGTATTTATCCATATTTCCTAGCAAGTAGGGAATTGAGGGCTTTGAAATTCTTCTATTCTAAGCCGGTCTGATCTACCTGTTCAATGTCTTATATTTTTATTAGCTTAAAACATTTGAAAACTTTCTAAACTGTCTCAGACGTTTTTTCTCAGATGTTTTTAATCATTGTTAAACTGTCCGATAAGCTGCTTAGGAGCTTGCTGGAATTTTTAAAGTTCTATAGAACTTCGCAAAATTTCGCTAACTGATGAGTAATTTTGTATTGTAAGAGGCTCAAAATCACTCAATCATCTTGACCCTTGAAAGGATTGCTAAAGAACCTTGAAAATTTTATGATTTTAAATTAGAGGGTGTAAATGAGAGATTATAAAGCTCAATGGGCAGAATTAATTTTCCCAAGAGTTGAGAGGAAAAATAGATTAACCCACGAAAAGCTCTTGATTGTATGGAATTAACATGATGTCAAAATTATTTTTAAAGTGACGTCAGCATGGATTTAAAAAATTTAAAAAATTCACTGCATTTGCAATTGCATTTTTTAAACATTAAAATGTCATACCGTAAACTCATAAATTTCAATTAAACTTCCAAGTTTCTTTTTGAAAAAAATAACCCGCAGCCACCCCTTTAAGTCGTATTGTTTGATTGGCCTTAATGAGAAGCAAATACAAATAAGCTAGAGGCCATTAATTACAATTTGGGTTGTAAAGAGCTCATTAATTTTGTAATACAACGCTCCTACTACACACTACACAGAACTTCATAGCAGCTTATTGAACGAATCTCCCTGTCTTGGCATTTGACAGGCTAGAATCAAGAATTATGACGAATGAACAGAATTCATCCCATTTAATTGAAGTTGTAGGGAAATTAATGGCTTAAAGAGTACAAAAAAATTGACAACCCCTCATGACGACGATCAACTTGTCACGATCCTTCGGCTCTAAAGTTCCTACTTGTTCTTTAATTAAAAGCTGTTGATTTTTCAAATATCATTTCTCTTCTTTTTAGAGTTCATTACAAAAGTTGTCCCTTTGAAGAAGACTATAAAAAATCTGCTTACGACTGTACAAGGCAAGAATCAACTGGGGATGGATCTGGTCCTTTAGACACACATGTATCGCCTTATTAAGGCCGTCTGATCGTTGACACCTTTCAATACGAGAAGAGCTTATGTTCAGTTTATGAGTGGCCCTTAGAATTTTGTAATTTAAATGAATCCTTGGGAGCTGCTAATCTTTCTTGTAGATCTCTGCCCGTCGTTGTTTAGTCTCAATGAGAGAATGAAGAGAGAGACAGGGACGAAGTTCTGATATGGAGTCTAATGTCCTCATTGTCCCTATAAGGGAGACTCAATGCCTTCAATAAACCTTAAACGAGCTATGAATACCCAGAAGTATAAATATTATTGGAGGTTAAACACGTGGAGGTTAGGTAGGCATTTCAGAATTTCACTTTCTTTGATTTGTATAAATTTTGGAGATATTATTTTATAAATATTCATCGACTATTCAACCCGACCAATTATCTTGTGCATGATTCCCCACACCTCAGTTCTCCAATAAACCTAGTATGACTCTCTACCTCCTGATTTAAAGCTTTTCTAGTTAAAGAAAACTGGTAACAATTACAAATAAATTGATCAGTTTCAAAGCAAACAATACCATCAAGTTCGACAAGACGAAACTTCAAATCCGATCAACAATGATAATGAGTGACGGAATGTCATAAAAAAACTTTAACGTAACGGGAAAATAAAATTTCAGTGAAAACTTTACAGAAACTCAAACTTAAAGAAACATCAAGCTCTCAAGCTCTAATTAAAATAGTCAAATAATTACCCCCGTATTTAACCCTAGGTGGCAAACCATTAGTAATCCTACATTTATTTTATGATTAACACAGGGATGCAAAGTGACTGTAAGTTAGCCTTGAATGAACAATACAGCTCATATTGATATGTACATAAAAGGTCCATCCAACTAGTAAGTAGGTGAGGTAATACTTGACTCCATACGAAACTCATCTCCTAAATCAACCGGCTCAATGCGAAAACTACCACATATGTACACCTAAACGGTTTTATCTCCAAAATCGCATAGGAACTCCCCCCAATTCTGCCCCAGTGCGAATCCCCGTCTAAAAAATAACCCGTCCAAACTATTCCGGACTCGAAACGACTAACGGCCTACTGGAGAAATGCAAATTAACTTTTAGAATCTGCCGAGTGTTGAGGCAGTTGTGCCACCACCACCTCAGTTAGCACAGAGTGTATAGACTCACCTTCACACCTCAGCCACAGATTCCAATCCTTTTTCTTCTCACTACTTTCAATCCACCAATTAGAGATTAAATTTTCATGGGAATTTCGAAAATCTTATAGATATCACAAAGTTTCCCAATTCTGTAATGGTGATTTGTTCTCTCTGTCTTGTGAGTGGAGGGAGGATGGAGTTGGTGGACTGAAGATAAGTTTGCAACTGATTCGTCTTTAGAAATGGATTTACATCTCGAGAGATCATTTTTTGCTCCACCAAACAACTCGATCCGCCAACCTAGAACTCCCACTGAACTTATCCATATAGTAGGAGCAGGAGCAGTTGGGAGAGATGACTTCAAATCTTCCATAAGTCCAACCGTCTTACAAGCTACATTTCTAACCTTAGGCTATGAGTCTTTGTTATTATGTTATTATGTATTATCCATACTATACTTACATCAGTTACATCCACTATGTGGACATGCAAGAGGTGGTTCGCCAATCTAAATATGTAATGAATATTAAATGGATTTTCATTTATTAATGAATAATAGCAGGTAGCATGTCATGTTGGTAGAAGGTCGCCGTGCTGAATCTCGACCAATCAATTAATGCATAGGCACACAATTCTTGACAGAGGGGCTGGAGATTGTATGGAGATGCAGAAGATTGAGCTCTTTTTGTGTGCAGAGTTAGTAAACGGATTCTACTGGCTTTTTATTGCCAATTTAAAGTGGTTTGAAAATTTATAAAAATTTGGGTCGTAATTTGAAAAAAGGTTCGTCCATACGCTACGTGAGTCATTTCAGTTTTTTGCCTAGTTTTGTTTTGACATTAGCTGAGATATGAAATTGGAGTACTTTGGACTGTTTCTAAATCTGAGTAATTGGTAAGATTCATGATAATAATTATTGTGAATATCCAGATAGTTCCCTTCAAATCATAAGATCTTTGCTTTGCTTTTAAAATTTTTTTGGTCCTTGCTTAAACCTACAAAAATGCTTATAAAGCCCCTACCCTAGCTGTCAAGACTAAACACGGTGTCTTATTAGCTATAATTCTATAGGTGTAGGGATTCGAATTGATTAAAATATATAATTGAAAAGGAAATCAGCAATTGCGAAATGGTAACCTACTGACAGACCATCAATCAGAATTTTTTTGAGAATGTCCGTATCCATTTAATTATTTTGGTGTTTATAATAGTTACAGATAATAAAATTAGGGCTATTATTTGCAGGTCGAAAAAATGTATTACTGTAATTTAACTTGAAATGCTTAAATCCTAACAAAGCAATGCTTAGATAAAAAATAAAAGAAGTGTACAAAAATCATCAAAATTAGCACATTTAAAATAATTGAAATGTAACCATGAGGATCTAGTTTTTTAAGCAAAAATTAACTGATTTCGGAACCACCACCCAAGTCCAGTCGAACAACCCAGCAAAATAATTTTAAAGACTATTTTTCCTAATCTCACCCCATTCTACTAAGTTTTGGTATTTAAAATGGAACCACCCCTTGGGCTTATGAGTAGCTTCTAATTTATTATCGGCGATTGAAACAGACTGTCAGCATCTTACATAGTTACTTGTTATCTCATAAGCCAGACTGCCGCACCCGACCTCCACAGCTCTGGGAGCCATTGAGCCGTATCGAATTTTTATCTTTTAGCATTTCAGCCAGCTTGTAATACATGTTACAACTTTAGAAACGGACATTTGGACATGGCTACACTACATTTTGGGAATCTAACTGGACTTAATTCTCTACGCCCTTTTACTTAAATTCAGGATCAAAATGTTCTGCAAATCAATTTTGAATTAATTTAAACATTTCTTCAACACTCAATTGGACAAGATCATTTAGAGGCGATAAGCAGAGAAGACTGTACTATAACCAAGCACGTGTGTCTTCGTCTTCTGCAGAGGAGATGGGAATCTGATAATTGACTCTGCACGAAGACAACTAATTGCTCATCCACCTCCCACAAGAACTGTTCCTGGATTATCAGCAAATCTCTATAACAAACTACTTGGATAGGGATTGTCAAGTCTAACCAGTAGACTATATTAGAACGACTATATTAGAAAGATATAAAGTTTAATAAATCAAGGGACTGATATCTGAGTTGTTTTTGTACCGGGATGGGCGTCAGTCTTGTAGTATTTGCTGGAGATATCGTATCTGATTTCATTTTTTATTCCACGCCAAATCCCTCATTCCCTCGTACAAATATTGTGCTAGAATTTTAAGTGACTTAACCTTGTCATTGAAAATTTTACAGGAAAGAAACCAACTCGGGAATCGGATGGGGTATTTATCAATCTTACCCGTAACTCCCGGACCTAGGCAGAGATGAAGTGGGTAGAAAATTATTTAGAAATAGTCATCTCCCCTCAGTGAGAAACAGAAAAGTGTAAAAAAAGATGTCAATAGCAATTTAGGGCAATCACCATAATATGAAGCCACCCAAACAAATGAATATTTAAAAAAAATCACAACTTCCTACACAAGGAAAATCCAATGGCCTTTTAAGGACTTTTTTATTAGCACTGATAAACTCGTTAATGAAGGGTGGGAGATTTCCTTGGAAATTTTTAACTTCTAAATACTCATCATCCCGCCTTGTACACATCTCTACCGTCCGATGTAGTAATTGCTCATCAAAGTTCTCGGAAAAAATAACCTTTGACATTGACAGTTGAAAAATGCAGAGAAAATTTGCATGATGGGTGGGTGGATTACCACGAGGGGTTGTTCACAAGACATGCCATCAAACTAAATGACACTAGAGACGGTGTCAACATCGTTCCGTTTCTTTTATTATTGATACTGAATCTCCCCCATAATCCTAGGAATTTTAAGGCATCTCAGAAAAATCGCGGCAACGATGGGGGCTACGAAGGGTGTTTTAGAGTAAATATTTATTAGCATACTTTTTTAACGTCCTTTCAGAACACAGTGAACACACCTGCATATCCCCTTCTAAATGCATTCTAAGCAAGGTCAACTCAATTACAGGCTGTTACTCTACTAAAATATTTTAACAGTCATCTCATCTCTATTTTATAGTCGAGACTGAATCCTAATAAAATGGGACATGATGACAATATCCGCTTTGATGGGGAATATAATTTACAGATTTTATTGGAATCCATTTCCAAGTTGATGAATTCCCTTCCCCGTTCCGTATAATAAAGTAGTTGTAGGGATTTTGAATTAAATTTTTATGCTCGTTTGTGTTGTTCTTAAGTTTGAGATTGATTTGGTAATGGCTGGATGAGGATTCCACCGAGTCGGTTGACAATAAGTGAAGGGGCCTGCAGCCGTGTGATAGCTTTAATAATAACTACCCACATGATGCCTGAGGTAGTTTTGGGGGTATGAGATCATTGAAATGAAGAGTTGTTTTTTTCTCCACGGAAGCCATAAAGTGAGAATGAATGAAAAGCTTCATTAGTTTTGATTGAAATGGAATAGGAAGAAGTGGGTGGCTGCCTCTTCACTTGGGCACTTTACCAAGCAAAATAGACAACTCAGCAATAAAACATTACATCAGCCCAAGAGACTCTGAGGCTAGACGAGACTCGATAGATTTCCCTAGTCTTATGATCTTTTTATCAGCTTATCCTCAACCTAGAAATTACTCACTCCAACCAAAACACTCGAAATCCACCCGACATCTCATCTTGCAAACTTGGAGTTTACAATCGCCCAAGCTATAAGTGCATTTTAAATGTTTTCAAAATTTGAGGGGGTGAATTATACTGAAATTTAATTTCGAAACTAATTTCTTTCTCTTCACATTTACTACACGAAGAAAAATCAACCTAAGGCTCTGGGAGACTGTATTCGCCCTTATTCTTGCCCAAAGAAAAAACTTGGCAATCACTGATAGCTTAACCCAAACTGTTTTATTGTATTTGATAGGATCTGGCCGGCTTTCAAAATCGGAAAAGTACTGAATTCAATAACATCGTTTTAATTAATTAACAAGAAATAGAATTCTATAGGCAGATAGTGTTGAAATACAATTCTAAGTTTACATGATCATTTTATAACTTCACTCCTCCTCTAGATCCAAGTATTGGATTTTCTCAGGGTTATTCAAATTCAAAGGTCATTCAGGTCAATCATCTTCGTCATAGGGTACGCCGTTGGTCAGAGGAGGGAAGATTGCCCGATTGGGAACTTGGAACTGCTGTACTTCTTCCGACTCCTCGTTAGGGTTATTCCGGGACCGGACCATCTTTCCGGTGTAGCACATCGCAATACCCGGGGAATTGCTGTCCAAATTACAAACGTCGCATGTCCTTACAGAAACTGGTCTCATATTCGGCCCCCTGCAGGAGTACAAGTTATTCTCACTGCAGTCGATTCGGTGCACTTGACTTCCACAGTACAATGTCTCAAAATTTCTAGGACTGTCTTGAGGACATCTGCACAACGGGCCTTCGGGTTCAGTGGATTGTGCTGAGGACAAGCATCCTGCGCTCATGATGAGCATGAGTATTCCGATTTTGATTGACATGAAGAAAATTCGTCCTAAGGTTTTAAAATATTTTAGTATTTGAATTCGTCACCAACATGGAGAAAATAGGAGAGCAAGGACAGGTAATTAAATGTATGTCGAAAATGGAGTAACGGAAATTTGAGGATGAGGATCGAAAAAAATTATTTGACTTAATTTAAGGTTTTAAGTATTCCAAAATTTTGAAATAAGATGTTTTAAATTTTCCGAAAATTGCATGAAAATACTACCACCAGATTTCTCAATTCCAATCATTCATTTTGGACACCCTGCACTTTGTAGATATAAATTGTCCCTTCTAACTGTCCTCGACTACTTCTGGTTGTGTTTTAAGGTCCTTTACTGTCTGTCCACTTTTATCACAAATGTGCCATGTGTGGAGAATTTTATTTTTATCTAGGTGGAATTATAATAGGTAGTCTGTGTCTTTAATGTCCAGTTAGTTACATCTAAAGTTCTATTTCTAATTCCTCCAAGTTGTTTAAAATGTTTTTAAATACTTTCAAAAGTTGAAGCGTTTCACACACCTTGACGAAAACTTGCTCCGCTGCAACTGGTCAATGGTCAAGAACAAATCTTGAGAAAATAATGATTTCCTGAGCCACCAGTCTCACGAATTTTAGTCGATAACGTTCAATAACAATTGACAGTGTCGAATTTACTGTACTAATGCTCAAGTAGCTAATTTGTTTATTTTCCTTCGATGTTGGCAAATCTAAAAAAACATTCATAAATATCATTTCCTTGTACGTGGACAATAATATTATGTTTAAAATCATTGTAAGAGTCCTTTTTTTGAATCCAAACAAATAAACCAGACTGGAATTACAAAGCAGGAAGAATTTCCGCATGGTAATTAGTCCAACTTTGTTCCCATTTAACAAACTGAGCATTAGGATTCGACCACCGAGTTATTTATTTAGAGCCCATATACCTGGCACAAGGTGGGAAGATTTTTTCCAATTATATTTTTAAAAGGGTGTATAAAAAGGTTAAGTTGTAATTTAGCTGAATATTAAATTATCATTTAAAAATCACAGGAAGGAGTTATTTCGAATAACTTCGTTAACCGTTATTTAAGTCCTTTAAAATTGTACGACTACTGCTAGTTCAATAGTATGACAATTTCAATGTTTGAATTTATTTATTTGTCTTCAATATGTACATGTTTCATAACACGTATGTGAATCACAATCGGCAGTTCCTTTTTGGTGAAACAATAAACATTCTACATTCAAGTAGTTACGTCTGAGCATTCGGACGAAGGCTGTCCCCTTGATTGTGAGAGTCGGTGATTATTTCCGAGACTTTGTCCCCACATTTTAAATCCCCGAACCGATTGTCTCCAGTGATTTCCTTTACTTCGTACTCCCCTTCATCGTCTGAAGAAGAAGCTTCTAAAACTGTCGAGCTCAGGTCAGTACATATTAGTCGGATGCCGTTCTCCCTCAAAAAACTATACTTCCTATCTTGGACAACCGGTTCTGTTCGTTTGAACCTTTTGGCCGAGTCTTCTTCTTCGTCAACAAGATCTAAACCGCTGGAACACGTCTCCTTCGTGAAATCCTGGAGACAGTGGCTGATTTTTTTCGAGCTTGAAGGATGTTCAGGAGAGGAAGAGCGGAGAACTTTCAAGTAGAATGTATGCGAGTATATGACTACTGCAAAAATTAGAATTCCGGAGATCAAAGGTGGATTGAGGATAGTACCCTTGAGATCGGAAGAGAATAAGGGGTATGAAACCGTAGCGATGATATATAGAAGGACGATCACAAGATTCAGCGACATATTTCCAGCTAATTGTAAGTAACGAAAATATTTACGCAGTAAGGATTAATCTGTAGAATTTTGAAGGTTTAGGAACTGTAAGAAAAATTAACCCGAGAGGTACAAGGAGCTTGAAAGTTGACATTCTGTGACAATGTTACTATTGGAAACTAAATAATTATTTGACTTCAATTAGAACCTGCGTGTATCTCCATTCAGATATCTTCATTCCTCCTAGTGTAAGTTGAGTATGACTGTATCCGAATGTTTTTTAATGTTTTTTATAAACCAATCGTTCCTGCCACATTTTAATTCAGAATCATAATTCAAAAAACTAAAATGTTTACAGTACGCTGCACTGGAGATCCGGCCAACAGAAGTCGTAGGTTCTCAGATGAATCCCTTTACAAAATGTATCCTTCACAAGAACGCAAACCTCATCCCTTGTATGTTTTGCCCTCACTATGTTTCTTATACTTCTTTGATTTCTATTCAAATTAAATTCCTAAAATCTATATTAAATTTATTACGGATCTAGATATAGATCTCAGTTCGCAACGAAAGTTCGCATTGACAAATGGTGTCAAAAGTCTGGATGTTATCAAACCATGGGGCCTCCAAAAGTTCCATACCAACGCCCAGAACTCTACCTTAGAAAACATAGTCGACTTCCACCAGTATTTTTCGACCCTAATGGTACTAAAAATATCACTCTGCATCTGTAATATTGGGTTTATAAAACTCTGATTTCATTCAAAACCTATTTTCAATTCCTAACGTTTCATTTATTCCAAAAGACTTAAAAATGGACAAACCATCCAAGTCTCAAGAGATGAAACCTGTGAAGGACAAATACAAATTATCCAAACAGAGTATCCCAAAATACAAGCGAAATGGTTGCTTGTACCCTCCACCTCCTAAAGACATGGGGCGCTTCAGGGCGAACAGCGATCCGACATACGAGCAACTTTACAGGAAACGTGCAAATGTCCAAGGAGATTGCTGCATGAATAATTCCGACCCGGAAATGTCCCGTCAGCCCACTAAGAAAGACATGACTGAGAAGGCCCCTGAAAATCGAAAGAACCGAGTTGGATATAATGGACCTCTGAATATGATTCAACGAGGGCAGAGAGATTTCCTCAGAGAAAATGCTTTGAAAATACTCAGAATGCCTCCAAAGAGACCTGTTCGATGTTATATAAATGAGTCTGGCCAGCACCAAGTCGATCTTAGTCAAGGTCCGTACGTCCTTAGACCTGGATTTGGACAAGTTCCCAAATATTTGAAGATACGGAAGCAGGAGATCTTTGAGGAGGATATGGAACTGAAAAGGCGGATGGATAACCGACCCGAGTGTCGAGTAATTAGCGACGCAGAGAGAGAATTTATCATACAGGTTTATAATACATTACGTTCCTGTTCATAGACTGTACATATACAATTTTAAATGTTTGATTCATTTCAGGGATTGGAGGAGCATTGGTCAGACCTCAATAGGGAATATCTTCGGCTTCCATTTCCCTCGACAACCCTTCGAGTGGCCCGTTTGAGAGCACAACTTGAAGATAAATTTAAAGAGCTCGAGGATGACATCAGACTATTTAAAACGACTGATGAGCTCATGGTGGAAGATGTTGCCATGTCTCAGTACTACTGACTTTCAAAGGTTACTATTTTGATTTCAAAATTTATAGAACTTAACATTGCGATGTGCATTTGTAACTTCTTAAAGAAATGCATTTTTACGGGACGGAATGTCCAAACTTTATTTAGGAAATTGACCTTACTATTAATTAATTGTAAAACGAGTTATTCAAAATCAGAACAGACTGCATCTAATTCCAGAACAGTTTGTATCAGTAGACACTCCTCGGTTTTCACGAGATCGATGGCGTAGAGTTTCACTACAGCCTATCCACGGATTTCCGGTGAAACCTAGCTGACACTCACACCTAGGAGTGTGATCAAACACTCTGAAAAAGTAGACATTCGTTTTAGCTGCCAATTTACATTAGTCAAAATTGAATTATTTTACCTGCAAAATGCGTTACTCCCACATATGTCCCTCTTGTCACATGGATTGACACACTGATAATCCACGCATGCATGGGCGTCAAAGCAATCACGATCAGTCCCACATTTAAGACGACAATCAGGATAGTTTCCGACATAATCATCTCCACAAACACATCGAGATCTCCCATCGACCAGTCGACACTCACTCTTTGTATCACACCCTCTCCGACGTCGGATGTCACAAGACACTACTGGACTTAGTGGTCGATCAGCTCGACAGTCGATTCCATTGGCAGGGCTGCCTATGAACCCTCTTCTACAAGTGCACAAAGGTTGACCCTCAATGACACGACACTCGGAATTCGCAATACTCACACATGGGCTGTATTCGGGTCCACATGGATTGATGCAAGTGGCGTTAATACAGAGGTCAGGACTATGACAGTCCTTCCAACTTCTACAAAGTCTGTCATTAGGCCACGACCTAGGGGCTTTCGGAGGTTGACATTCTTCAGACACACAAAGACACCTAGCCACTCCGTCATAGTCCCTGTTGCATCTAAAATACCGTTCACACGACCCTGCACGTCGTGGTTCACACTGATCTTCTTCCCTCGTCGTACTGGGGGGTTTCTCTGTTGTAGTAGAAGGCCTGGAATTACTTACGGGCTCAGGTTCATCGACAATGCCCGGGGTGAAAGGGAAGTCTTGAACAGGCTTTCGAGAATCGGGGTAACATCGACGATAAGCGTCCCCATCGTAGCCTAAAATACATCTGCACGCTGCTTGGCCATTTATGACCCGGCACTCTGCAAAATTAGCACAGGGAGAAGGGAGACAAGGGGATCTTCCAGGTCTACAGGCTGTGTAAGGGTCTCCCAAGTGATTGTCTTGACAGACGCACCTGTATTTTCCTGATCTTTTCGACAATTCACATCTAGCATTCTGCCCACAACTACCATCACAAGGATCAAGGCATATTCCATTCACACAGTCCTCCCCTTCGGAGCAATCAAGATCGACTTGGCATTTCTGCACATCAGGTAAACAATTGGGAGGCTGACCTCTGGAGCCACTAGGACAGCCACAGGTGACCTCATTGTCGGATCCAATTTCGCAGAGACCGCTTCCAGGACAAGGACTAGGAATGCAGGGGTTTTCTGTAGTGTTAATACATCTTACTAAGGGATCGCCAGTCATCCCAGGTGGACAAGTACAAATAGGCTCTCCTGATGTTCGAGAAAGCTGACAAGTTGCTCGTAAGCCGCAAGTATTCGGGCATTGGTCTCCTGGATCTATGCAAAGTCGACCTTTACATACTTTATTAAATGGACAGTCAAAGTCTGTTCGACATTCTGCCTTTTTGCAGTTTGGAGGTCCTGGCCCGACATAACCCGAAGGACCTGTTGATGCAGAAATGAATTTTTAATGAATATTTGACATGAATATTTACATTATAAACCAACATGAAGCCCATGGAGGAGGTGTGGTGTTGACATCTTCTCCTATTGGGTAACATCTATCCAGTGGTTCTCCAAAAAATCCAGGACCACATGTGCATACCGCAGTTCTGTTGTAATTGGTTTGCACTACTAGACATTCCGCTCCAATTCCACAGGGACCTACAAAACGATATGAGAAATTTTGTAACAGTAGTTTCTTCGATTCCACCTCAAAATACCGGTTTACTGACAATACTGACAATTTTTCACACAGGTTATGACCAGTTGGGATTATTTTACCTGGACAAACACTTTCACAGATATTTCGAACACATTCATCAGTTTCAGGACAGTCCAGACTATCTTGACACTTTTTCCTGCAATAAGGGGCTGTCCCTTCATATCCCACTTTGCAACTACACCTTGCTCGACCTCCAGAGGAAACACAGGCACTTCCTGGCAATCGAAATCACAAAATCGGACAACTTGCAATTAGTAAAAACTACTAAATTCTATCCGGAAAACTTAATTGAATTTTAAAACCTGGTCCACCACAAGGAGAGGGCTGGCAAGGGTCTTTGGTACACTGCCCTTTGACGCAAAAGACTCCCTTTGAACAATCCTGATTTGTATTACATCGATCTAAAGTTCAAGAGATTTTCGTTCCATATCGAGTTTTATTAGATTGTAATGTTTAACATGATCATTACCTTTGTTGATAATACATTCACTGTAAGGATTTCCACTCAGGCCTCTAAAACAGTAACAAACTGGGAATCCATCTACCACACTACACTCCGCCTATTAAAATCCACAAATTATGATGAAAATTCTTTTTTTTTAAGATTCCGGAAATGAATAAGATTTATTAATAACTTACAGACTTTGCACAAGGTGAAGGGCTGCATGGATGCCGGTCTGAAATGAATTTAAAGGTGTTGGAGGTTCCTTTTTAGAAAAAATATGCTTCAAAATATTATCTAAATTTCTAAAAACTTACTTCCATCTGGTAAAGATGCATTTGTCGGGATGAGTCGGTACTCCATCATTCTAAAACTATTGTCATAGCTAGCCACGCAAACAAAAACTCCCTCAGGCTTCTTCAGCTCTTTCAAATCCAAAAGAAATCCTTTCTTGGAATTGTAGGCCGATACCCCCTGCCCCATCAGAGGACATTCCAGACGTCCCTGGATATTTAAATTTTTACATAATGTTACCTAATTCTATACCAGTTTTTGATTTAAAACCGTTACATTTGCAGTTTTATGAAGTGACACGACTGCTTTGGGGTTGGCCGCTGTACAAGGGATCAAAAGGCTATTCTCCTTGGGCGTAAAATACAATTCAGAGTTGTAGCCATCGGGTGGGGTGAATATCGATGGACCTTTGTGTTTTTTGGTTACAAATATGATGATACATGAGGTATTTAAAATATTTTAAAATGCGAATTCAAAACCCGAACCTTACCCGGAACATAAATGTAGTAATAAGACAAAATTGTTGAGTTTTGAATTGACCTACAGGTATAGTTCCCAGTGTCCTCCTCCCGAAGTCTCCCCTGGAACCCCAAGAGCCCAATTGACACTTCCGCTTCAAAGGTCAAAGGGGCCTCTGGGTCAGCTCGCCACTGAACATTAGTAAATGTTGTAAACTCTGGTCTCTATGAAAAACGATAGGAATTCTATATTAGAATATCTTGCCCTTGAAAACTGATTTTAAAATCTGCATCTCCACTCACTCCAGCCCCAATGTAGATAAACTGGACAGGGAAGGTGGCATTGCACTTGATAAGCAGTCGACTATTTCGACCCACATCCTCCCCAACAATGATCTCACTATTCTTGACAATTTTCAAACGCTTGATTTCCTCAGCCTCCGTTCGATTGTTGGAACTTGGGATGATTTCCAAAAGCTCGATATTTGGAGCCCAATCCGCCCCACGAACGCTTTGCGACTCTAATAGAACGGTTGCGAGAATTAGCGCGCTAAATTGTAAGATTGCCTTGGAAAATGGCCGGGTCGGGTTCATGCTGAGATTTGATGAGAATTTGCAAAGGCGTGCTCATGCTTACTTGCCTCTTTGGAATCTACTGTTAAAGCGATTAATATAAGTTAAGCGATTGATTTACAGGCAGACAGACATTCGTTTAGAGAGGTGAGTAAGGATTCACAAAGTCAAGGTAGTGGAGAACTTGAGAGGATCAGTTAATTGTTGAGAGCCATAATCTTGGGATCAATCATCTTCTGAGGATTGTATGGACCGAGACAAGCCCAGCCTTCCGGCCTTAACGCTGCTCAACTTAAAATTAATCACAATTACTTTAACGATAATTATGGAAATATGTACGCAGTGTTTGTAGACGGGGGTGTGAGATCATGACTATTTAAAGAAGATTGCCTTCATGATTGGCTCGCCTGAGTAATTCTCTATAAATTCTATTCAATTGTCTTAAGGTTATGAGTTGTGAGTTGCAGGAAATAGAATTTGGCAATCATTTAATGTTTTGTTTTTAAATAATTCTGATACTGTAGTCAGAGTTGGAGGCTTTAACAAAGTATTTGAGAGGGAAAAATAATCTGAGACGGTAATAGATTGTACAACCATAAGTAATGTATCAATTCTGGTCTTATGCGAATGTAACTATAAACCATGACTGTATCCAAACACATAGTCAGTGAATTGAAAAACATCCACAACTTGAAATTACTGATGCTTTTGCTGGGACTTTTCCACTTCCTTCTCCACGAAATACAGCTGCCATGGACCATTTGTAGAATAGTAGAATGGTTTTTGTTGATTTTAAACAATTTTGTGCAAGAAAATGGATGTCCATTCAATTACCATTAATTTCACAAAGTGGCAGCTGCATGTCGTGGAGAAGAAGGGTAAGAGCAAAAGCAACAGTAACTTTTTTATGCCCGATGCTGCTATAAATAATTAAATTAAAAATTTCAAGGCCATTAGGATGAGTTATAAGTACTATGCTTTAAAGTTTTTACATCGCTTACTCAGCCATGCTTTGCAATTAAATGAAATGTTACCAACTGTGTAGCAGATATTACCGAGGGATTCAATTCCAAACTTTTAATTACAGTCTGGTATCTGTCTACCCCAAGGACAAGCACTTGTCATCCCTTCATCTCTTATCCCATCCTTTATCAATAACTAACATCCCACCAATACAACCAATCACTCAATTTCAATTCAATTTATAAGTACTCGAAATATAATTATATAAACTAAAGCGGCTCGGACTTTCAGAAATACGAGAGCTGCATCTGATTTGACTGCAGACAAAAGCAAAACTGGACTGGGGTAGTGCGTCAACTTCTTGACTTTGAAGAACCGAATCGAAATCGAAATCATTAACTAAGGTCAGTTTTGTAAATTATCCTATCATAATATTAAAATTATTATTATCTAAAACGATCAGACACATTAAAAATATGTAGAATTGAAAATTTAAAACCTGTAAGGTAACCTGACTTATTTATTCTATCCTATTTAATGCAGTAAGATGACATCCTCTTCAGCAAGGGTAGGAACCCCCAAGTTACCAGACTTGAAGCTGTACTCCCACTTAACCGAGAAGGAAAGGATGATAGGAGGCTGGCCTTATTTAGCTGTTGACCCCGTGTTGACCCAAGAAAGAGCAAAGGCTCATAAACTGAGCAGGCAATTCAATGAGACAGCCTGGGATGATGTTGAAGGTCGTCGGGAGATTATCAATAATCTTCTGAACCCAAGTTGCAGAAAATTAAAAAATATCTTCATTGAGCCTCCCTTCCGAGCTGACTACGGCTGCAATATCACCGTCGGTGAAGGCTTCTATGCAAATTTCGACTGCGTCATTCTGGACAGTTCCACGGTGGACATTGGGATCAATTGTGCCATGGCTCCGGGGGTTCACATATACGCTGCGACTCACCCCGTTGACCCTCAGTACCGGCTGTGGGATACCCCCGAATTCACGGAGCTAGCTGGCCCGATTAAAATCGGAGACCAATGCTGGATTGGGGGAAAGTCAATAATTTGCCCAGGGGTCACAATTGGGGACAATGTGGTGATTGGTGCTGGGTCTGTGGTGACCAAAGATATCCCGTCAAATGTTGTGGTCGGGGGGAACCCTGCAAAAATTATAAGATACCTGGATGGGGCTGATATTCCAGCAGAACTTAAAAAATAACGGATTACAAAAAAACTATTTTAAAATACATTTTATTATGAGCGTTATTTTCCATGTATACTAGGCTTATAAAAGTTACGGTTAAATATTGTAAGTAAACGCAGAGATTGTAAAATGTTGGTTTTATTGCATTCTGATTCTCAGTATCTACAATCTAACGAGCAAATACAAAACATGCAATTCCTTTGCATGGGCTTTGCTTAGGCTTAGCATGTGAAATACTCGGAAACATTTTCAAAGCACCAAAACTTTTCTAAAATCATATAAAAGTGACACATTTTCGAAAGGAAATCTCATTGAATGATATTAATTTGTAGTGTTTACAAAAGTAAGTTAAGTAAGAAACAAAATAAATGACCTTGATGAAATTGCATGCTATGCATTAGTGATTAGTAAACTAGTTAGAAAATATTATGCCTGCACATTAAAAGCTTCGGCACTTGAAAATTTAGCACTAGATGTTGAATCATAATCACTTTGTTGTTCTTGATTGAAACGTTTCCTTGTGGCATCAATCAACTCAATCTAGTAGCCCCTACATATTATATAAAAGAGGGCATTATGAAATCCATTAATTTCTCCAGTCAAGTACTTCTGTGATTTTCAATCAAGCAATCGCCGGCATTGACTGCACGAGCATCATCAGTTTATCCGTTGCAATAAGTCATGTCGATGTAAAAAACATAAAATGCTGACTCAGTGTCAATTGTACATGTAGTGCAGCAGATTTCAATACTCCGACCTGATCCATACGTTCCTTTTATGCGATTCGGTACGGAGAGCATCACAAATCCTTCGTATCAAAACAAGTAAGACAAGTTTTATTGTTGAATACAGTTAATAGTAAATATTAGATTAAGGAAATGCCGACAAATAAAAAAATAACTTGTCACTTAATACATCATTGAGAATATCGAAAATCTATCTTCAGTCAATGCTATCCTCCAGAGTAAAAATCGGGACCATATATTCACACTTGTGACCGGCAATTGGTATTTCCGATGTTGCTACAAACAATTAAATTAAAAATTTCCTTAATGTTTATCTATCGCTTATCCAGTTATGCTTTTCAATTAAATTAATATTACCAACTGTGTAGCAGATATTGCATAGGGATTCAATTCCGAATTTTCAATTAAAGTCTGGTATCTGTCTACCTCAAGGACAAGTACGTGTCATCACTTCATCTCTCATGTCTTATTAACAACTAATATCACACTAATACATAACCAATCACTTTTCAATTTATAAATTCTCGAAAAATTATTTTATAAGCTAAAACGACTTGTACTTGTAAGAAATACGAGAGCTGCAACTGATTTGACTGTAGATAAAACGAAAACTGGACTGGGGTAGTGGGTAGTGCGTCAACTTCTTGACATTCAAGATCCGTATCGGAATTAAAACTAAAACTAGGGTCAGTTTTGTAAAGTTACTTTTTATCATTACCTATTAAAATCATCCTCTCACTAAATTAAAATTAAAGTATCTGAAACCATCAAGCACATTAAAAATATACAATCAGAGCTACAATGTAAAACTTGTAAGGTAACTTGACTTATTTTCTCTATCCTAAATTATGCAGGAAGATGGCCTCCTCTCAAGCAAGGGTAGGAACCCCCAAGTTACCAGACTTGAAGCTGTACTCCCGCTTATCCGAGAAGGAAAGGATGATAGGAGGCTGGCCTTATGTAGGCTTTGACCCCTTGTTGACCCAAGAAAGAGGAAAGGCTCATAAACTAAACAGGCAATTCAATGAGTCAGCCTGTGACGATGTTGAAGGTCGTCGGGAGATTATCAATAATCTTCTGAACCCAAGTTGCAGAAAATTAAAAAATATCTTTATTGAGCCTCCCTTCCGAGCTGACTACGGTTACAACCTCACCGTTGGTGAAGGCTTCTATGCTAACTTTGGCTGCGTCATTTTAGACAGCTCGACGGTGGACATTGGGGTCAATTGTGTCTTAGCTCCGGGTGTTCACATCTACACTGCAACTCATCCTCTTGACCCACAGTACCGGCTCTGGGACACCCCCGACTTGACGGACCTAGCTTGCCCAATTAAAATCGGAGATGAATGCTGGATTGGGGGAAAGTCTATAATTTGCCCAGGGGTCACTATTGGGGACAATGTGGTGATTAGGGCTGGGTCTGTGGTGACCAAAGATATCCCTTCAAATGTTGTGGTCGGGGGGAATCCAGCTCGCATTATTGGATAAGATAGATAAATTAGATTAGATATTCCCACAAAACTTAAAAAATAACGGATTTAAAAAACTATGTAAACATGGTCCACGGTGATTTCTATTTTTCCATAAATTTCTGTATTAAGCTTCAGCCTATATGAGAAGTAAGTGAAATGGAAGTATGGAATCCGGGAAATACATGGGATTTATGCAACTGTTTTATTATAAGGTCTCAAAGATTAAAAAATAATAATTTTAGGGGTTAAAAGGGATTTTCATGTATTTGCCGTTGTTTTCCAACTTCATTAACCAAGATTTTCAAACGTACATGCAGTATCTACAAACTAGCAAATACAAAACATAAAATTCCTCTTCATTGACTTTGGAATGTGCGAAATACAAGGAATAAACAGTGATGATGCTGATTTTCCAAGCACCAAAACTTTTCTAAAAGCATAAAAATGTGGCACATTTTCGAAACTAATTCCTCTTATTGAATAATATTTGATTTGAATTCCAACAGTAAGTTAAGTAAGAAACAAAATAAAGGACGTTGATGTATCTCCCCATGCATTAGTGCGTTACAAAAGATGTTACTTGAACATTAAAAGCTTCGGCACTTGAACATTTAGCACTATGTTGAATCATAACAACTTTGTTGTTTTGATTGAAAGGGTTCCTCGTGGCATCCATCAAGTATCAACTCAATCTATCAGCCACTATGTATTATATAAAAGAGTGAATTATGAAATCCATTAATTTCTCCAGTCAAGTACTTTCTTTTGTGATTTTCAATCAAGAAATTGCCGGCATTGAATGCACTTTAGATTGATAACAAAGATTGAAGTTACGTAAAGAGCTTCATTATCAGCTTATCCGTTATATCGATGTACAAAACATAAAATGCAGAATCAGTGTATATTGTTGGTGAAGAGCAGCAGATTTCAATACTGAGACCTAAGGCATACTTTCCTGTATGCGTATTGAATAATACAAATCCTTCATATCACAGCAAGTAAGACAAATTTAATTGATTAATACACAGTTAACAGTGGATAATATTAGTTGTATGAAATACCCACAAATACAAAAGGAACTTCTCATAAATATAATATTGAAAATATTGAATACTTTTCATATCTTCAGGCAATGTCATCCTCAAGAGTAAAAATCGGGACTCCTAAGCTCCCCGACCCGAAGCTGTATTCCCACCTGACCGGTAAAGAAAAGATGATGGCCGGTTGGCCTCACACACCCACCGACCCAGAACTAGTTATAGGAAGGAACAGGGCCAGAGTTCTGTTTCGAAAATTCAATGCCGCTGCCGTAGAAGGCCGTCGGGAAGTCCTCAACGAGCTTCTGCACCCCAGATGCAAAAGAGTGAAGAATATATTTTTCGAACCTCCTCTCCGAGTCGACTACGGGTATAATGTCATCGTAGGCGAAGGTTTCTACGCCAATTTCGACTGTGTCATTCTGGACGAAGCGATAATCGAAATCGGTGATAATTGTATTCTGGGCCCTGGGGTCCACCTCTACACCGGAACACACCCCCTCGACCCCAAGTATAGAAAATTGGACGGGCCAGACTACCTTGAATTTGGGGCTCCTATTAAAATTGGGAACAAGTGCTGGATCGGGGGGAAGTCAATCATATGTCCTGGGGTCACTATCGGGGACAATGTTGTCGTCGGTGCAGGGTCTGTTGTTACGAAAGATGTCCCGTCAAATGTCGTGGTTGCGGGGAGCCCTGCCAGAATTATTCGACATTGTTCGGACCTTCCCAAGGGACTTTAGAAATAAAATAATTAAATTCTTATCTTGAAATTAAGTAATATATATTATTAAAGCGTGTAGAACAAAGTTTTATTATCTGTACAACGAATACTAATTATGCAAAAGTAAATTATTATGTCGTTAGGTCTGTATCAAAGATTGTGTCACACTAGAGTATGCAATAGATTAACATTGAGATGATATGTAGTCCTTGGCCAAGGACAATTGAAACCCAACCTTCGTCAGCTTCGTGCATATTTTTAATGGCAAGAACTGTGTTACAATACCATACCATGGATTATTGAGTAACACAGAATGGTGTTGATTTTAGTGTGTTGGCCCGGGCTCCAAAATTATTCCTCCTGAATCAATCGGCAATCTTCACCCAAGTTGTCAGATTGGAAAAACTTTACGCAATTGGAGTGAGTTACTTATATTATTTGTTTGTTTGAATAAAAT
The DNA here is from genome assembly GCA_034694785.1 of Agrenia bidenticulata. Classification (NCBI taxonomy): domain Eukaryota; kingdom Metazoa; phylum Arthropoda; class Collembola; order Entomobryomorpha; family Isotomidae; genus Agrenia; species Agrenia bidenticulata. The sequence goes on along the minus strand of JAQFYM010000216.1, from coordinate 57,107 downwards.
CTAAGATTGCGGAGAATTAATTTTGAATTAGAAACTCTGTAGGATTGGCTTTATAGATCCTAATTTATTGACAACCGATTTTACATCCTTTACATTTTATAATCTTCCGTACTAAGGTGTCTTTAGCATTTTCTCGTAGTTCATTCAGGGCTTCAGGGTATCTGATAGTTAATACCTAAAAAACTAACAAGATCAAAAGTCCAGAGATAACGAGGGAGAATATAATTAATATCTAAAATTAATAGATCAATACAATTTTTTTCGATAACATTTTTTTTTTTACTATTTTCAACTACTCTTGATTTACCTTATTTATCTTATTCAAAAACTTTTTGACTTGATTTTTTGGAGTCTATTTAGCTTGATAAAAGCCCGGTTCCTTCCAGGCACTACGTTAATAAGTTTAACCAAAAAATAATTAGCCAAACATTTACTTTCTTTCTCGACTTTTACTCTAGAATGGCATCCTCATCAGCACGAGTAGGGACCCCCAAGGCCCCGGACGTGGCACTGTATGCCCACTTGTCCCAGAAGGAAAGAATGATGGAGGGATGGCCGTACTTACCTGCGGACGCCGGCTTGACCCAAGACAGGGCCAATGCTCACAAATTAAACCGGAAATTCAACGACACGGCCTGGGATGACATTGCCGGACGTCGGGAGATCCTTAAAGAGCTTTTAAATCTTAAGTGTAAAGATCTTAAGAACATCTTCATTGAACCTCCCTTCCGTACTGACTACGGTTATAACATCACCGTCGGCGAAGGCTTCTATGCCAACTTTGACTGTGTCATTCTGGACACATCAAAAGTGGAAATTGGGGTCAATTGTGCTATGGCCCCAGGGGTACACATCTACGCTGCAACTCATCCTCTAAATCCTGAGCATCGGAAAGTTGACTCCAAAGATTACTACGAGCTTAGTGGCCCGATTAAAATCGGAGACCAATGCTGGATTGGAGGGAAGTCAATCATTTGCCCTGGGGTCACTATCGGGGACAATGTGGTGATTGGTGCCGGGTCTGTCGTAACTAAAGATATCCCGTCAAATGTTGTGGTCGCCGGGAATCCAGCGAAAATTATCAGATATTTGGATGGGGCTGATATTCCAGCGGAACTTAAAAAATAACGGATTTAAAACACGGTGATTTTTTCATAAATTTCTTATTATACTTAAGTCTATATGAGAAGTAAGGGAAATGTAAGTATGGAATTGGATAAATAAAGCGGATCTGTGCAAGTGTGTTTTATAATAAGGAAACATTTATTAAGATAAGAAGCTATTAATGATTATTATTTATTAATGGGGAGTTTGCCATTAATGTAACAGTTTTTAGTCTGCATAATCCGTTAATCATAGAAATTAACTAACCATAATTAGATTAGGAGTGGCAAATTTTATACTCCTTAAGTATTAAGCCTCTTCCTCGGAGAAATCCCATCGAATTTTCGATTCTCATGATTTAATACGGAGCAGCTGAGTTTGGCCAACACCCGGGTTTGAGTGACACGGGTACTCTGGACTCTGTGAGTTCAACATTTCCTTGTTTACCTCAAGCCCTTGTATACCTCCGTTTCCTTCTTGTATATAACTTGTGTTCATCATCGCTCATCAGGTAAGGTTCTGTAGTGTAGTAAGCAGAGAAATATACATAAAAACACTGCCTTCGTCGAGTTTTTGTATTTCAATTCAACTTGTCTAATATGAGTCAAATTTTCTACATTCAAAAACAAGGATTGCAATAGAATTTTGCAGAAATGAGAGTGGAGGTGGATATCGATCCGGCACAAAATTTCACAACCATCCTATTCACCTAGTCAGTTCAGTGCATGCACATCTACAGATAAACATTTCAAATCTGTGAGACGAATAGCAAACCTCACAGTCTTCTTCCTCGTCAGAAGGTTCTGACAGTTTAAAAACAGCTATCATTTCCGTACCTTTTCGATCGTTATCACTAGTATCCAATAATAACTAAGAATACATTGATACTAGTTTTGAAGTTAATCCTCACTAATTTCTCCAGGATAAAAAATTCTGTTACATCCAAAATTATACGATTGGTCCACTTTGACAGATAATCAATACTGACTGGAAAACCAAGTCCATAAAAAGTAGATAGGGATTATAAAGAAGAGGCAACAAGTGTTATTTTCTTCCTTCTTAAGAGATTATAAATATTTGCATTCTTTATACAGAACAGAACCTTCATGGCTTCTTCAAGAGTACAAAATGGAACCCCAAAGCCCCCAGATCCCAAACTGTACTCCCATTTATCCGAGAAGGAGAGGATGATGCAGGGGTGGCCCTACAAGACTACTGACCCCGAGTTAGTTAAAGGAAGAGACGTCGCTCGTGGACTATTCCGCAAATTCAACGACTCAGCCTGGGATGACGTCGGTGGCAGACGGGAAATTCTCAAAGAACTTTTGAATCCAATTTGCAAAGACACGAAAACCATTTTCATCGAGCCTCCCTTTCGAGTCGACTACGGATACAATATCATCGTGGGGGAGGGCTTTTACGCCAATTTCGACTGCGTCATATTGGACGAAGCGATGGTGGAGATCGGGGCCAATTGTGCTCTAGCCCCTGGAGTACATATCTACACCGCGACACACCCCCTTGACCCTCAGTACAGGAAATTAGAGAGTCCTGACTATTTCGAATTGGCTGCCCCTGTTAGAATCGGTAGTCAAGTTTGGATTGGAGGGAAGTCTATTGTATGTCCTGGGGTTACTATTGGGGACAATGTGGTGGTGGGGGCTGGGTCAGTGGTTACCAAAGATGTTCCTTCGAATGTTGTGGTCGCGGGGAACCCGGCGCGGATTATAAGATATTTAGATGGGGCGGAGATTCCAAATGGTGTGACCAAATAATTGTTCAAAAACTTAATTTAATATCATACTACATGATTCAAGTGAAGCACAATATTATTCTGTATTACTCTGTACAGCTGGGTTTAGAAAACTACGGGAATAAATCTTAAAGTTTTCAAAATAATTTCTTGAACTGCTGAATTAAATTTTTTAATTGGAGTTACAAGAATCATGAACGATTTATTTTTTAAAGCAGCTTAAACTAACTATTGGTTAATCCTGCACGTGCCTACAAGTAGCCGTACCCACTTCAAATGTTACAGGTTTTCAACCTCTGACCGTCATAAATATAAATTAAATTGTGACAAGGATGATTTTTTTTTCATTTAATGCATTCATGGCTATTTTCATACGAGCGCAATATGAACATGTCAATGTCAAGTTAAGTTCAATTAAAGCAGATTAAATTTGGAAATCTCACAAGAGGGGATTTTGGGATCGACAAACGGTTTTATTATCTTTGTTAGTTTTGTACACAATTCGTGCAACGGTTATCTCTAGGCTTTTAATTGTCATACGAAAGAGGGTTTAATGGCTTTACAGACTTGTATATAAACTTCAATATTGAAGATCAGTGTCTATCATTGTTGGTATCGCCTGTTAGTAGACTAGCTCCGGTTAAATTTTGTCAAAATGATTCCGAAAACGTTGGCAATAGTGCTTATTTGGGCATTTGCAGGACAGTCCAGTGGATTGTCATACGACACAAATGATCTCAAGTTTCTTTACTTCCGGTGAGTTCTTAAAATCTATTTCATTGAACTAGACAATCTTTAGATAAATATTTAATATAATTTTGCTGGCTTATTTTCAATAGAAATGCATCGTCTTATAAAGAAATCCTGTTCAACGATGTCAACTCTTTGAGAGCATCCGGCTTCAAGCCTTTTGCTCAAACCACTATCATCATCGATGGGTTCTTATCAGATGCAACTTCTCCAATGTCCCAGAGAACAAGAGCAGGTCAACCTTATATTCTAAAAAACTTAACTCTAAAAACTTCGAAATCCCAAAAACAAACTTCCCGAATAAATTTTTATCTAAATTCAGGTTTCATTTCCAAGAAATTCTCACCCTTCTCAAATGTAATCGTTCTCGACTGGGGAAAACTGTCCGGATCAGGTGCAACCATAGGCGACCCTATTCAACTTTCCATCCTCTACTCCAATGTTCTAAAAAATGTTGGACCTGTTGGCGCAAGGGTGGCAGAGTTTTTAAATTTCCTAACAGTGAACAGGAAAATAAATCTCGCCCATGTCTACATTGTGGGGCACTCTCTTGGGGCTCATATTGCCGGGGCTGCCGGGAACAGCGTCCAGCAAAAATATGGAGTGACCATCGACCGAATCACCGGGCATGTATTTATTTCCTTCTATTTTAACTCAATCCAAATCTCGAGTACACACGTAACCTCCTTAAAATGCCATCGTAGGCTCGATCCTGCAGGAGCACCTTTTAGCGGTGAGACAAATATGGACAGGAGAGTTGACAAAAGTGATGCCGCCTTTGTGGATTTGTATCACACGAACCGAGGGACCCTTGGAGATACTGCTAATAAAACGGCCCACATCAATATCTATGTCAATGGTGGATCTACTCAGCCAGGGTGTGAGGTAGCAGATGTGGCAGGATTCCGAGGTAAGCCTTTACAATCTTGCAAGTCGCTTGACCTCGTTAAGGACGCATTATCTATTTTAAAACTACTTTGGCATTCAGAGGGATCATGATTTATGAATCAGCAAGTACAAAGACTTGCAAACAGTATTATAATTTAAGTATTTAGCTCCATCGTGTTATGATCTTTCTAGGATTCTGTAGCCACTCTTATTCGTGGAAACTGTTCAATTCCGCCTTTGAAAGTACTTACACTGCTTGCCTGTGTAGTGATTTCGAATGCTACAGGGCCGATTTTACTTCCGACTGTCGTAGACCAATCAAACTTGGATATAGGACACGAAAATCGTAAGTTAAAAAATAGAGATAATTACGATTTTAAATTTAAAAACGATGATTGAAGAAAAATATTTTAATTACAGAGCACGTGGATCCTATTATGCGAAAACACCACCCGTCGCATAATTTCCCTTAAAATAGTCGTTGACAATTTTATCCTATCTTGTTATCCAAATGTACATTAAAGATTTCAAAAATGTCGCACGAAGGAATATAAAAAAGTGACTTGTATGAACAAATGGTAAAATTTTATTTCATTAAAATCAGCTCAGAGAATTTGCTTGATAGTTATTGAATTTTCAACACCTGAACTAATCACCGAAACACCCTTTACCTAAATTCATCCTAAACAAGTTTCTTATCTGAATGCTGCGACAAAAAGCCGTTTATCCTGCCCTGCCCTAATGCATATGAACAAATGGTCATGAACTTAGGAATTAAATATACGTAATTGAATAATAATGGAAATCGTATGTCGTATCTTATAAAACATGCTTGCAATAAAACAAGTTTCCAGACCCTTCTAACTAATCTAGTTATATATGAGCCCGAATATCTTGCAGAAGCTTAAGAAGCCTCCAAATGCATTTGTATGGATTTGCCTTCAGGTAACAACTCCTAACTCTCTATCGTGTGAAGTATCATATTCAATGCCATGTGTACAGATTATGTAATGCTAGTCTAGACCTGTATGCCTACTTGTTGTATGCTTCGAAAAAATATTTGGCTACACAGCACATGTGTCTGTCCGGTTTTGACCAACATTTACTTGGATTTATTTTTTAACTAAAGAAGAATACTTGCATAGTCGGAGCTATTTCAATTAATGGACTATTGTCAAGCTAAATGGACGAGACAGCATCTATTCTTCATCAAAACTCCGAATCCGGGACAAGATATTTTTTGAATGGGTAAGATTACTTTGAAATATAAATCTTTTTATAACCATCACATATTTAATATTTCTTCTGAATCCGTTGAAAGAATTTTAATGATTTATATTATGTTATGCAAAGAATTGTTTGGCATATCTTTTCTTATGTTAATTTTTTATGAAACATTGCTCACCCGGACGGACTGAACATCAGAAAATGTTGGAGTTTTTTCATTCATCCTTCTTGAATGTTAGCTTCAAAACAAAATTTATTTCATAAAAATCGGGTGGAGGAGATTGATAGGAATTTTTAAAACCTTGGACAAATCATGAGCTTGTACAACTTTAGACTACAAGTTTTTATTCAATGAGTTCAATAATTCAATATTTAAATTTTTCAAAGGCTTCCTTGGAAAGTATTGTTAATTGGTTTGGGCTTGGCTGGGCTAACCTACCTCGCAGTAACAGGTGAGAGTTATTTAAAATATTCTGATTCTAAAATGCATTAAATTCATGTCTAAGTGTTGGTTTTGAATCTAAAGGCTTGGGTTCGAGAGCACCAGACGTTGATGACCTTGACGATACAGGGAAACTAACATTTCCGGGAGATGAAGGTAACCCAACATGGTTTCAAGGGTTCGATGCAACAGCCTCCGCAACTCCCGATGCCATCACTGCTCTTGTGATACACAACACCAAAATAAATGCATCCGATTTCTCGGCAACTTTGAAAGTTTTCCAAAATTTGAAATCCATTGAAATGACAAACATCACCGTCTTTGGAGACTTCAACCGAGTCTACCTGCCCATGTTGAATGAGTTCAAACTAAACATTGTAATCCACCCGGATGAAGAGGTTGCACAATACAAGACCAAAGCCAAGCTTAAGTCTCTTCTCTTTTTCGACAAACTCGAGAACCAGCTATGGGACTTGAATGATGTCTCAAGTCTTGGGGTTGACGTTGAAATAATCGCAGATGGCTCAAAGGTCATTGTGGCTAATGCGAATAAAAAAGAAGTCGTACTCACCATGACCTACTGTGAAGAAATACTCCGGAATATCAAATGGTCATTTACGAGCCTCACCCTGGGCAACTGCAGCGTTTCTCAATCCTCGATCCAAACTAGTGTGACCTCCTTACTTCTTGGGAACGTTGGTCTGACATCGGGAAGCTTATCCGATGTAATCCAGAGCTTACCTGAGCTTGAAGAATTATACGGGTCAGTTCCAAACCTGAGCATCGACCTCCAGGACTTACCCACGAGCTTGAATTTTTTATGCCTCAGCGGAATCAAGCTGAATGTCCCACCTGGAGTTACAGCTCCAAATATTAAGAAAATAACTATCGGAGGGGACGTTCTTGATTTTCAAATAGTTCAAAACTTTAAAAATATATTCCCCAATGTCGAAACCGTTGGTATATTTGGAATTTCAGAGAATGTCTTTGAATTGCTCGACTCGCTGATGAGTTCGAATGTGGCGACGATCCTTGTGGAGTATTTCCCCACTAAACGTGTCCCTCCAATAACACTGATTGAGAGAAAAGTCGATCAGTTCCTAAGTCAAATTGGAATCCCCAAGGGTACTGCCAACTTCTTAATAACACTTCCAGAAGGGGCTCAACCGGAAGATCGAGTAGGAACGGCTTTGTCAACGGAGCAGAGCGACTTCTTTAGATACACGCTCATGGGATGGTTCAAGATTGACAGCTATAAAAAATACTTAAGGGTCATTGAAGAAGGTCGGACTTACGCCCGTGTAGGGGGTCGTAAATTTATCGATGGAGTCGGTGGTGAAATTTGGCCACTGGTTGTCCCCGCTGGGTAACTATTTTGATATTGATTATTCGGAATTTGGATTATGTGGAATCTACAAAGTTAACCAGGTTTTCTTGGATAAGAATTACCTGCATATTTTTAAATTTAAGTTTAGTTATTATTAATTTTTAAATTTAATGAACAGTTTAATAAAATTTAAATAAATAATATTTTTTGATATGCATGTTTCTGTGAGTCCCGTCGAGCGGGTACATCAGGGTAAAAAGTTAAAAAAACATAATTGATAAAGTACTTTGAATAATTTAATTTTTGAAAATACACGACTTGAAGGCTTAAAATACGATTGTGTGATGCATTGTCACTTGCGGGGTGAGATGTTCCGAAAGGAATTCCAAATGCTGATTGTATGTCTTTATTAAATTGATAAACTTAAATTCCCTGAGGCCATGATTGAACACAGTCTATTGACATATTTTGAAATTCAAATAGCAGATTAAGATTTGTAACGAATTGATTTTAAATAAAGATTATTGAATTTATAATTTGTGTATTTGAAGTTAATTGCCGGAACGACGAGTACGTTTTCTGCAATGGAGCTCATCACTTCCATCTAAAACAAGTAATAATAGCATCAACCTCCCATTTGATAATTCTGATTTTTCATTCATGTGCCAATGTCAATAGCTTAGTTACCATTGCAGTCTCGCTCATTGTCACACCGGTCTTCTTTAGGAACACACTGGTCACCCGATTTGCACCGGAATTCATTGGACGCACAGATAATGGCATCATCCACAATAAGGGACAGACTCTCGGATTTAGTACCCGCATCATTTTGTGCGGAGCAAGTGTACTTCCCTAAAAATGTGTTGGTGGTACAACGTATAATTAGTGGACTGTATATTGTGAGTGTGAACGACTTTAAAATTGACTGTGAGCGATATGAAATCTAAAAACTTGCCTTCGTCAGACTTGGTCACATGAGCGATTTCGTAGACAGTTACTTTACCTTTGGAGGACACTAAATTCTTGTCTGATCCTCTAAAAAAATATCAGTAATAATATCATTACAGGAATTCTTAACAAGGACACGGTTTTACAGTTTTCCAGAAAGTATTTACGAGTCACTCAACTCTGAAGATCTGGACCATGCAATGTTTGGAACCGGGAATCCACTTCCTTGACATTCAATCCTCACTTTTTCTCCACTTCTGACTTTGAGGGGGGACTTTGGACTCAGGGATACTGTAGGCATTACGGATGAAATGAGCTAAGGAAGATTGAATGATTAATAAGTTTGTATGGCTATTACTTTATCGTTGAAGGGTAAATTAGGTGACAAATTAGTACCGGAAGGAGATTGAGTGTAGCTTCAGCTAGTGCTTGTTGACCTAAGGCCCCTTGACCCGTACAGATGTAACTTCCTGTTTCGTTACTGCTAACACGATACAGGATCAGAGTTCCGTTGTCCTTAACCTCAGAAGATGCAGGCAAGTTCCCTGATTTCCTTGACCAAATCGGCTTCATAGTCCGATCGTTTGTGGAACAATCGAAATAAATATTCGCACCTGGTACTGAGCTTACGTTCGTTACAGCAACCGTGTTCGGTATCTGCTTAGGCACTGAAATTATGTAAGGAAAAAGTATTTAGCCTCCTGGGTAAAATCTCAAAACAATGACTTGGATTATGACTATGACAATCTACCTGGCTTATCCTCCTCAACGTAGATATTAGCTCTTCCACTGACTTGACCAAAGTTGTTCCATGCAACACAGTAATAAGAGCCCTCATCTTCTTTGATTACGGATTTGAATATCAGAGCCCCACGGGATACTCGAACGTGGACAGGAATGTAGTCATTGCTGCCACTCTTCCAGTAGAATTTCAATGGTTCTTCCCCACTAGCATTACACCTCAGGGTCACCGTCTCTCCAACTTTGACTCGAATATCTTCTGGACTGACCACCACCACAGGATATCCCACTGGGACCTGGTCACTCTGCATCTCGTTTTCCAACGTCGGCCTTGAGCGACTTCGAGGGGGTATCACTTTGGAAGGTTCAGACTTATTGGTCGAAGATTTATTTGATGGTTTGACACTAGATCTAATCCTGTATGAATTGGGGGCGCCATTGAGAACAGTAGGGTCGTCCCCTAATTCAAGGTAGTTTGGAGCGTTCGGGTATTGTCGAACAAGAAGAACCAGCTTGGTTACCCCAATTGAATCTCCGTCTGTTGCTGCGGCGATGTATGTACCCGAATCTGATAACTTGGCTGAAGAAATTACTAAGGTATCTCCTGAACGTAAGACGTCACGGCTACCTTCTTTGCGCCATTCGGGAACAATCTGTGAATCGTAATTAGTTATTTAAACTTTGTTTTTATTTTTGGCCATAAATGTCCAAACAAATTACTTTCCGTGACCCGTAGTATCCAACTTTCACGGAGAATTCCACCCGATCAGTTTCATTGACACAAATAAACGTATCCTTCATAACTAAACTGATAGCCTTGGGTGGTGGAATGATCATCAAAGCTGCCACTTCCAGCTCTGAAAAATTACAGATCCCATTCAAGCATCAGGCACATACACAATAATTGACCCCCTCCTAATTTATTTTATATCATATCAACTTACGAATAGCAGCGTAAACGACCGCCCAGATAACATTAGACGAGTCCACAATTTCGCACATGACACGTCCAAGGGTCTTCGAAAGTTTGAACGTGGTGGTCAATGATCTGGTCTCCTCGGCCCTTACGGAAGTGGACCTGTCCTCAGAGCCAAGTCTCATTAGTAAAGTTCGCTTACTATTCGTTGTAAATGTGCACGTGAAATCGACCTCTGTGCCTTCGTAATCTCGAATCCAGAATGGGTCCAAGGTCACGGTTATCACCTCTACATTTAGATTTAAAAAAAACGATCGCACTTGATTCTACAATAATTAAATTCATAGATGATTGATGGGGTCACCTCTATCTTGACACCTGTCGCCGGTAAATCCAGTTTTACATTTGCACAAGACGATCCCATACGAGATGTGACAGCCGGCAGCGTTTCTCCCACAAGGACAGAACTTGCAAATTCCAAACACACTGGAACTCATGTCGGTAGCGTCTCTAAAATATCCTGGTGCACAGCTCTGGAAATTGGATAAATAATTTATTTATTTATATGAATGATTAAAACTGATTGCTCAAAATTATTCATTATTGATCATGAGATATCTTAGTTAACCTCGCAAGAAAGGCCTTGGTACCCAATGGGGCACCTCGCCTGTTCGATGATCAGCACAAGTCCTTCTGAAGTTGGTGACTTGGATACAGAGCCCAAGGAGACCGCTTTGATAGAAGTTGAATACGTGTTTGTGGTAAATGTAGCTCTTATGAGGATCATTTGAACATCAGCTAGAACTTCCAGGATGTCAAATCGAGTAGCAACATATGAGGAGCCTTCGTTCTCGGCTTTTCCTGGTCTCCAGACTCCCCAATGGTCCGTTTCGTCAAGAACAACGTCCACTCCCTATTACAAAATTCGAAACCCCGAGCTATATAATAGCCCAGAAAACAGCTAATTAGTCAAGCTAAATATAATTGGCATACCTTCCATTCTCCAGAGGCTTGCGTTTCGAATGTACTGTGGATAAGCATGACTCCATTCCCACCTTAAAGTAATAATGTCTCACTCAATAAAATAAACAATTTGCCCAGAAAAAAAATTAATCCCAAAAAAATACTTATGAGTCTAACCAACAATGATGATGTCATTATCAGCTCCAAGGGGAGTTCCTCCGCCAGTGAACATTCTCGAAAACCTCAAACGCCCTCCATATGATGTAAGCTATAAAGGCAGACAGTTTAAATTTTCATAATTTACATTTTAGGCTTGATTTTGGTAGTATTTGGTAATAATGGATACCCTATTGCCCTTCAGAACGGCAGGAAGGGACCAGAAGAGTCTTGTAGACACGGAAAGGGTAAGCTTGGCTTCGATACCATCCCAACCGAGTTTATTGTCCTTACTGTAAATAATTGTGTTCTTCCTGCAAGCATTTTAAAATTACAAAACCAATTGGATTCCTTCGATTTACCGAAAACTGTTTCTATAATTTTAAGTCATCTCACTCATCCGTAATTTCTATTGATCCGTCATCGGCACGACTTGTCGTCAAATAAACTCTGTAGAATGTTGCAGCAGAGCAATATGTGGAAACTCCAGATCCCCAACATTGAAGACATCCCTCCATGCGGCCAGTGGACAGGGCGAAGTAACCCGGTTTGCAAGTATCACAACGATATCCCTCTACATTTGGCTAAAAAAACAATTTTGAACATTACTAATCTACTAAACTTGCTAGACATTATGTTGACTTTCGAAATTACCTTGCAGAAGCAACTGGCATCATACTGGTTCATAGTCCCCCGAGGATCACAAATACAAGGAGAAATTCGCAGGATTTCCAAGGAAGGCAAAGTGGGACATGTCGTATTTTTGCAGTCGCACGACAATTTGCAATCAGGACAAGAAGGTATGGCGGGACAGTCTCGACAAGGACTGGGGCAGTTCGGACAGTTTCCTCCAGCAGGGCATGGGGCACAAGGACTTGGGCAATTATTACAAGGAGGAGCAGCAGGACATTGAGGACAAATCTGGGGACACTGGGGACATGCTGGCACCGTAGGACATGATGGACAGCTTGGAGTTGGACAAGAAGGACAGGCAGGAATGGTTGGTAGTGTGGCACATGGAGATGGACAATTTACAGGAGGACAATTCGCAGGTCCAGTTGGTGGACAGACCACAGGTGGTTGAACTGGACAAGGTGGGCATGGACCTTGAACTGGGGGACATTGAAGAGTGGGACATGGCAACTGAGGGACGACCGGGGCTACTGGACACTGAATAACAGGGCATTGTACCGGAGGGCATTGAACAGCAGGACATTGCACCTGCGGCTGCGGGACAAACGGACATTGTACTTGGGGCTGTGGCTGCGGGCCAACTGGGGTTATTGGACATTGTATCTGGGGCTGCGGCTGCGGCTGTGGTTGGGGGACAGGGGCTATCGGACATTGAGAAGTAGGACATTGTACCTGGGGAACTACAGGGGCTATCGGACATTGAGCAGTAGGACATTGTACCATTGTTGGGGTCGGAGCTGGGACCCAAGGGATTGGTTGGGGTGGAGGAGGAGCCGGTGCAGGAGGTTGAATAGGACATCCTTGATTAACAGAACAGCTAGAAGTATAGGGACAAGTTGTGACGGTCGGGGCAGGTGGGGCAATTTGCCGCTGTCCTACTATTTGAGGAACTGGTGGAACATTGCAGATATTTCCGGGTGGGCAAAAGGACGTTTGAGTGTTTGTCACATTGTATCTGAGACAGTTGTACGGATATTGATTGTTCTGCACTGTCCCTGGGGCACATTGACTACAGTCTCGTCCCGTGTACTCAGAGGAGCATTCGCAAGTTATTTGTCCATCTGAAGCCACGGCACATGCAGTTCCGAACCTTTAATTCATTCCAGCATTATGTAATAGGAGATGATTATTCATTAAACCCATTTGTGACTGAAAATGGTTTTACCTTCTCTCGTTTGTTCCTGGGCATGGACATTGCTGACACTGATTTCCAATGAGGACGTTACCCTGACCACAGGATTGGGTTATCGGTTCACACCGTCCACAACCAAAATTCGAGCTGGGTCGTCCCATTTGGTACCCTGCTGGACACGTCTATAGAACAAGAGGGTAGTAAGATATCTGCTCACATCGTATTTGGAATTTTACAGGCATTCATAAATACCTTTAGATTCAGATATTTATATTATTTAGTAACTTTAAAATACATGCTCAAAAACTTTAGAATTACCCCACAGTTGTAATTGACCGGTAGAACATTGGGACTAGAAGGTTGAGTGGGATAGACCCATTGAATTTGAGGTGCTGGTCCAGCGTTTCCTACGCTAGCCAAAAACACCTAATAAATCGAAATTAGTAAACCAACACCCAACATGCTATCAAAGTAAGAAACATATTGAGGTAAGCTGTTACCAATAGAAGAAGAGATTTTAGAAGCCAAAGTAGCTCCCCCATATTCAATTATTAATGTGTACTCGAGTAGACGAGAGGAAGGTGTCAAGTCTTGAACTGACGATTACATAAAGTTTTTTTACCAAATGTTAAAAATATAAATCGGGATGCCAATTATGTATGATTTTTTTTATCGAATCAGTTGAACATTAATAAGTGGGACTTGGTAAATAGCCCGAGCCTTTGACTCAATATGATAAGATAATATATCCGTGAAAAGCAAATAGACTGGAGACAAAAAAATGTTCCAAATTCAGCATCCTTTTTTTTTAAGCCCGTTCGTTATGGCTTTACCTCTATTTGATTTGTTCTCTGTTCTCTCCCTGTTTCCTCTATCATAACTATGACAGATTATGACCACAAATGGTACAGTACTGAAACTATTTGGCATCCACGGATTTTTGACTTCAAGCTCAAAAAATCCATCAAGTATGAGTTTCAAGATTTACCTCTTCAAAACTGCATACAAACATTTTTTACCTTTGATTTTGGTCCAAAGGTACAAGATGAAATTTGACGATGAGTCAAGTTAAATTCAGGGGGATCTTAAAATTAAATTAATTCAATTAGCTCCGAAGATTTTACAAGGAGTGTTGATAACGGTACATTGACTAAGTCAAAATGTATTTTGAATCGTCAAGTTCATTATGATTGAATCTAGATTATTTATAGAGTTGATGTGGCATTTCTACTGACGGATTCATGTTCGTAAACAGTTAATTATGATAAACGTTTCATAAAGGTGTAACCATCAGAGCCGAATTTCCGGTGTTCATCTGTCATCTGTGTATCTGTGTGATGTGATGTCGATTACATACTGGAAATATTTAGTGACAAATCACAAGTTGCAACGGGTATATGCATTCAACGTTTTTCATTTTAATAAAAAAACATTCATCTATCTTTGCAGGATATGTTTGAACATTTGAAAATGTCAAAGCTAGGCTCTTGAATTACCCTATGCTTCTTTCAAAACTTAATGACATCTCCTAGTATAAGTAAATAATAACGTAAACACAAACATCTCCTGGCAAACCAGTCTTCTCTATTTGTCCCGAGAACTCTTTGAACTGGCTAGTCTTAAAATAGCAAAACATACAACTACATTACAGATGATCATCTTTCAGAATATTCATCCCTCGAGCAACTAAAATCACAAACCCCGGAAGTCATGAATGAAACTCTCCTGAATCAGTGCACGTAAACCGTGCAACGTGTAACTTGTGGGTAAATCAATAAAATTGTACGAACGGAAAAGATACGAAAGGCTCATATGTACCAGACAACGGATAGCCCCAGATTAAACAAAGGGTTGTACATATTTGCTCAGTTTATATTAGTTTTATCCCCGATGTCAATAAAGGAAGAATACAGTTAATGTAATTGCGGCACGAGGCACTTTGCTGGTGGTGGCAATGACACGGAATTATATTTACAAATAAGCCACTCAAGCCCCCGATTAACAAATGGATTATCCATTAAAAGGCATTTGTCATGAATGATTCAGAAATCCAGAGCAAGTCGACATAAACCTACAACTTCTCATTGGTCTTCCAATTCAGAAGCCTTTTCTATTTTTAATTTTAAAACATCAAAAATCTCATGTTGTATTCAAAAGATTACGTGACTTTTCATTGTCTGAAGTTAAACAGAAAAAGATTGGAATAGGGCTCGAGCTTTTGAATTTTTCAACATCCAATTGTATTGATTTTGATTATTAAGTATCAACAACTTTTTGAAAAGGATATAAAGTACATCAATTTGAGGTCTTAAAACATGCTTACACATTTGTAAAAAATGACTGTCCTACTTATTTTAAAAACTATTTACCCTTTCAAATGTTCACTCAAAAAATTACAAGAAACTCGTTACACTATGTTAATGTATATAAAAATACTGAAAATTCCTTTAAAATGAATGCCTCGAAACTATGGCTAGACCTCCCCGACATACTTAAAATGGAATCGCTTATTTTTAAAAATTTTAAATTAGATTGTATCAGCACTTACTAAAGAAACAAACACATGAACTACTTACAGCTGAACCATTGACATATGATGAATGTTTTGACAATATTTTAAATGTAAGATTACTATGATTTTTTTTTCTCTCCTAAATTGTATAAGTACCAACTCAATCTCATAATGACTACTAGAAACTTAAATAATATTCCTTATGGTGTAATTACCACAATGTACACGTACTGTGGGTACCATATTGTATGTTTAAATAAATAAATAAAAATACATAAAGGTCAGGTCATGCAGAGTGGGACTTGTGAAAACTCTTAAACGATGAATTTACCAGATTTCAAAGGTTTTTATAAATATTAGCAATCAGGATTAATAAGTTCAAGACTTATATACTGTTCTGAGAAGGCCCTGAATTAGCACTGCTATGAAGTATCGATTTGATACAACATGCTATGAATTATCTCTTTACAAATATTCTCTCATTAATTTCCAATCCATCAGCCAGATATAGAAATGACAAAAAATTGAGGTTATCTATGCATCATAAAATAGTTTCATAGATAAGCCCTGTCCGTCCTATTGCCGAAAGGGCATAGACATAACAAAACCAGACGGTCGGATAAGGACAGACAAACGTTGCCCAGACTCGGCCCTTCAGTTTGTAATTGTAATTGTATTTCCGAGTGTTATCAAAGCACATTCTCAAGTGTTTCATCCTCAAATAAATTTATACTCTAAACTAATTTCCAACCATATTATTTAAAGGCCGTATGTTATTATATAATCTAAATACAAATAAATTGAACCCATTTAGACTTATCCTTTACTGCCTAGAATTTCGACTAATATCAAATATCTTAAAACAGCGTTCAGAAACTTGACGTTTGCCTAAAACTAAGCTAGTGAGTGTTGGATGTAGGACTCCCTTTTTGTTTTCAATCCCATTCAATTCCAATTCACAATTGTTAACACCCTCGTCTTATACAATTGGCCTTGCGACGAATTCGAGCAATCGAAGTATGTTAAATTCAAAACCCAATTTACAAATTGATTCTAGGCCATTAGCTTTAGGGGTGGTATGGTGGTAAAGAAACCACTCCAAGTGTTGACTCTTTTTTAATCCTGTTTTCGATTAAACATCTCGAAGAAAACCGTCAGTGAAAAACAAACTAAACTAAACAATATGAACGTGTGCATTTCAAGGCTGTGCATCTTTCATGTTAATAATTTGCCAGTCCAATAGTTTGACACTTCGTCAATTTTACAGTAAAATAAATTTTGACAAATGCTCACTTACAATCTATATGATTAGCGTATAAAATACAAACTCTCAGTTTGTGTTTAAGTTCGTGAAGACTCCACATTATATCAGTCTAGATTAAAAAATTAAGAATGTGCTAATTTCCCCAAATACTCTATTGATCAATAAGGATGAAGGATGTATGTATTTAGCTAAGCTTAAGAGCTTAAGACGGAAGATCGTGATTTTATAATCCTTGTGTAGTTGACAGCTTATCAAGCCCTTAAGAGAACAAAAGCCCAGCACACGCCCTTCACTAATCTCGTCGTCGGCTTGGGAAGCAGGAGTGGATTGAGTGGAGAATGGCCCATACCGACTTGGAATTTACAAGACATGATCTCGAGAGACTTATTAGTACGCATACGAATACTCCGTTTCCCCTCATGATTGCCCAACTCCGTACCGTCAGTCTCTAATTGAGGTCTTAAAAGGGAGCCGAGCCACTGCCGATTAATTAACTCCTTAATGAGCTAATCTTAATATCTGTTCATGCATACTATACAAGCTAAAAGAGACCCTACTCGCTCCCAGACTAGATCCGCTCTTCTATCAATAGGAAAACGGCTCAACCAATTGCTGATTGGGGAATCACGACAATCACGTCCGCAACTTCCACAATATCTCCACTCTTGAGATAATCTCGGCCTCTGTTTCCTAAATTAGGGGAAGAAATCCGTAGGGCAATTTCCTTGTTAGCTAACTCAGATTAAACACTGTTTTAGCTCAAGAAATAAAAAATTGTGCCTTCGAGAGGAATGGAAAGTCTTGGTGAGTTGTGAAAGCCCCTTGATTGACTCTCTCTGTCTATGTCGGCAGGGATAGTGTCACATTTAGATTTGCGGTCTCAATATCCTCCTTTTTACACCAAAAAAACACATCATCAAACTTTTGCACTCATTGACTATCGCAAATACTGCCACAGACTCCTTGACATATTCAATTTATGTTCAGAGTGTCAATATATGTGGATAGGGTATAAGAGTGTCAATATGTATATCTTCTGAGGATCTGTACAAACTACCTGAGTTGTAACAATTTATAAATTCATAATCAAGCTGAGCATGAGGGGGGTTTAGTGTCAAATGTGCTTTTTCTTTTTCTAACTGAGCTGAGGGTGATGCAATCTAATCATTTCACGTGTCTGAGAGAGTAGATGGATTTTTAAATTTAAAAATTACCCATTTTAATCAGAACTTGTGGCTATGTGTCTTGTTCAAAAAAGTGTGTCTACAATTGATTCGTCTCAAACTTATGTATGAGAGGGATTTTTATGGTCATTCTTCAACTATGGCCTAGACACGTCTCAACCTACGAGTTACAAGCCACCACAAATTCTTCCTGCACCTACAACAAAGACTCTGAGAGTTATTGAAGCAATCCCAACTCATGAATACTAGAATTAAAAAGTATGGTCTACGAATCGAAAACCATACATTTGAGCCCAAACTACTAAAGGCAGAATCAAAATAAGAGAGAGAGAGAGGAATTTCATAATTTATGCATTCCTTTATGTCACGGATTATTAGCTCTACTTGATTGATGAGTGACGATGCGGTTGACTCTGCATTGGATCCTCGGCGACATCTCCGCCACCTTTTTCTTCTAATGGATGAACCACTCATTTGGATTTCCGTATTCAATTTCAATTATTTCCCTCCTCTCAGCCCTACACAAAATCTCCAACCTCTCCAAGTAATATTAACTTTGGTCCAGATTTCGTAGACCTATATTCCATGACCTTAGTGGGATAAAGGAGAGAAGAGGTAACCCAGTAGGGAAGGGCGTGGGCCAAACGAGGAAGAAAGATGAGACGAGGATCTCTGGCATCCACGAGCCTCTCGTCTCCAGAGATGATCTCTCTAAGGGGAAAAAAATCTGATGGAATCCCAAGGTCCTTTCAAGACCCAATGTGCGAATCTCATCATCATCAATTTAATGCAATTTAATCCACAGTAATAACAACATCCAAGTCCCTAATAGGAATGAGTTCAGGTTGATAATGATGGTCAGAGTCATATAATAGTATAATCACTGGGTGGAACAACCCAACCTATCTCAACAACTTTGATAGATTCTTTTAATATATTATGGCCCATTCACAAACTACGAAGTCAGAATTTAAATTTATAAGTCTTCTGAATTCAGTTATGATTTGTTAGATCAATTGCGTTGATGGGCGTCTTAAATTTGACCTTATCAACAAGCCAACCTGCAATTGTACAATTGATCCTTAAGGTCCTGGTACAGAGATGACTCAAAATTTTAAAGTATCCTTAAGTAAGTCTGTTTCAGTCTACAATTTATTCCATAAAATCTAACATTATTTGAAGGGGTTCAGTAACAAAGAGCATTGACGGGATTCATGGAGGGGGTGGTAATAAAAATAAATGTCGACAAGTGTGACTTATGAACAACCCCGAATGAGTCTTTGTAGCTCCTGGCACAAAAGGGACACGGAAGTGACTGGTAATAATAAGATTATTCGATTACTATTTTGTACAAAAACTCATAAAGTTTTATCGACTGATACTCGATATCCGGTTTCACGTTGTATTCCCAAGGTTGGAAGCTCACAGGGTTTTCCTGAAGATTTAAATACCTAGGATCCGTTTGGTACTCTGATTTAAGACTAAAAGATCGATAATCTTAGTAATATAGTTTAGCGGGTCAAGTCCACTGAATTCAGAGTGAGGAACATGTTTATGTTTATGGGTGGACTACCCACCCACAGGAGTAGTAATTTACATTTTTGCGAATCAGTCCATCATGATATTCATGACGGCAATTAAAATGTCTCAGCTCCTGTGATATCATAAAAATGCATCAGATTTTGAAGGACCCAGCCCAATTTAATATCATGTTCTTCATCATCATCCATCGGAATAAGATTCAGCCTCAAAACTCTCGTGGATCAGTGGTACACAATACGAGAGAGAGAGAGAGAGACGATAAGGGCTTGGCTTTAATATAAATTGCGTAACTTAATGATGTGCCACTACCCCTTCGGAAGGCTATTGTGGATTAACCAGTTGGAATGTGATCCATTTATTTCATAAATGCAGATGCCACTCTCTTAGACGTCTCCTCCCTTCAAAACTATTTCCACAAGTCCAAAACTATTATCTCAGGGGCTGTCCATAAGTTTCCGAATCTCCGGACTTCAAACCTCCGAGTATTTAGCAGAGAAATTTTGACTATAATTTTTAGTATTTACTTCTGATCAAGCTTCAGCAAAACAACTTAAAGATTCGTTGTATCTCTTTTTGACTAATAAGCCGCGGAAAGTTCTCGTTTACTCCCCCATACTTTATGCAAAGTCCTTTGATGCAATAAATTCGTAAATAAAATCCGTAATGACTGCTCAATGGGCCTGATGATCTATAGTCGGTAGTTTGGACATCAAGTTACTCAGAAGCTATTGTGTATCGGAGAATGCGTGTCTCGACACACCAGAGGCTTGAGATGCTCAAGATTGAGATTGAAGGCAGAGAGGGGGGAGATCGCTTTCATCTTGAGCATCGTTTACACGTAAAACAAACCGCAAAGTGGTTTAATGCACTGAATTATATAATAATGAGCTAATAGCCCATTTTATGTATTACGAGACGATGGACTGCACTCTTCGAAGGCTCAAGTCGGGCATGAGCTAATGGCATTTCTGAAATCCATTCAACTCTGACGAGAGTCTTTGTCACGTCTTTGCCCCACTTTTAGACATCCTAAGACCAAATACCTTCCAGCACTTTAGTATACTCTCAAACTTATTATTAACATTGCCTAGTCCATTTAAGCCCTGGGTTATTATACAATAATTTGCCCCTTATAAAAATCTCCACTTTTGATTTCTGAGGGTTTGTGCTCAGTCAAACCTTGGATATCTGCTGATTCCTTGTACATTTTAATTGCATTTCGATACTGTAAAAAAATACATGTCTCTTGCGTTAAATATAATCAACCCAAAATACATGATAGGAAAACTACCTCAATACAATAGACTAGTTTGTTTTGCAGTTTAATAACATCCACCTGAAATATCCGCGAGGATGACATGCTGAGTTCAAATCATATAACTTTGATACGAGAGGAACATTAAAATATAACAACTCACTATCAATCATCTCTGATACAACATATTTATAAGCTATGAAACACAGGTGTAAATTCCTTATCAAATAACCAGACCAGACGCCTTGTTGAGTCTCAAGTGACAAATACTTTACTAAAAGGTCATAAATATCCAATTATCGCCTTATTTACAGCCCCACTCTTGACCACTGTAGACAATAAAAGTTCTATATTTTGCATTTAGCTTCATCTCAACTATGTGAGTTGGATGATGTAGTAATTGGCAAATAATAATTCGGCCTTCGCGAGTCAATGAAGCAGATTAAATTATATACTTCTAATATAGCTCCTAGAAACAAAGCTTTTGTAACCTGAGGAGGATATTTGGGCAATTCACACAACAGCTCCAGGATGACATTGACTGGGAGAAGATTATTGGCCGATTTGGACATGATATGAGAATCATTAATGGTCATTCATCACTACACACATTTGTTATAGCTACTTATCCACGTACTTGTACACTTTCTTACAACATATCAAAATCAGAGCAAGGAGAACACTCATTCATTTATTGACAAGTTATTAAATAGAACAGACAGGTCGCTTAGTGCCTCTTAGGCCGTCTCAATACGTCCTACAAAATCCCTGTGATTTTCCATCCCTTTAAAACGGTAACTCGCTCATGATCCTTTGTTTAAAGTAATTACTCATAGGGTGATTCATAAAATGGACACAGTACGAGATCTGAAATGGTTGACACAGTCCATGTTATTCCGAGGGCTTTCTCTGAGAATAAGTTGTCAAAGATTATGAGGGGTTTGGCCGGCGACAGATGACAGAGAGTGGAATTAAATATGCAACTAAAGTGTTATAGATTTTTTTCTTGCATTTATGAATCCATTATTAATGCTATTAGTTTGATACGTGGTATCTCTAGGACGAAACAAGATGTCCCAGAACAGTTACATGATACATACATACCTAGGATATTATACTGCGGTGATAGTAGTGTGTCTAAATAGAAGAGCGTAGTAAACGGGTTGGGTGTGGTCGTTTGTCTCTCGTCATCTCATCTTTAAGAAGCCTCTTCATTAAAATCACATCACAAGGAGACTCTCAACTTCTGCATCGTCCATCCAAAATTCACAAGGGTTGGGTCATTTACTCTCGGGGGCATCCATCCACTCTTCTCACTTGTTTGGCTAAATTTTCGAATCTATTATTTTGAAATATGAATCCCTCAAATCTTTTCATCATTCTTTTTTTAATTGATCAAGTGGACGCAGCGAGTGTGTAAATGGTAGGGAATTGTAGAGCAATGTGTGTGTGTGTGTGTGTAGAAAGTGAAATTGGTGCAAAAAGGGCTGGATTTGATCTGAGTAGCTCCCCAACAATGTAATAATCATAATAATCAGGTGGAGATCTCAGAGGTCTACATGATGAAGACAATGATAGAACTTTTTTAAAAGAGGATTGACCTTTCCTTATCTTCTACTCTCCTTTTAACATTTTAAACATTTAAACAGAACAACAATACGATGTACTATTTCAAACAAAACAAACAAATATCTATGAAACTCACAGACTCGTAAAGCTCGTATTCCTTCATTCCTATATTCCTTAGAATTTTTTTTAAACAACACAATAACGATGTATGCATATTTCCTACTTGCAGCTACTTTCATCAAACCCTATGCATATACATACGCATATACATATGCTTACAAATTATCAGTCACTCTCGAGTCTTGCATAGCCACTATTTGCTGAAATATAGACTTTTAAATGAAAGACTATCTTATCAACTCACAATCTTGCAAATCATATCTACCACTTCTTCTGTTTACACAATAAATGCTAACAATTTCAAAGTAATTTTACTGCTATTTTGGCTTAAAAAAGTGTTTAAAAATCAGAAAGTGGAATTTAAAAATAATACTCTAGAAGAGCTCACATCCTACTTAAATAAGTTGAGACAGACAGACATGCAAAGTTGAATAAGCCCTCGAATCGGATGATAGAGAAAGAAAAGCCATAATTTTTCCATTAGTTAGAGAAGGCTGAAGATTGGTGGCCTGCTGCTCTCCTCCCGTCCTCCTTGCTGAACGTAGGCTAATTATATAAAACCACATCACACAATGTACCACACACATGTATACTTAAAATAATGATACAATAATAACATCACCAGGTCTTTGGTTTAGTAGACTTTGAAAATAAGAAAGATGCGGATGGATGCGGATGTTAATCCCTTGGAGGCTATAGGATTTCCTATTTTCACATCAAACTCATATATTCTTCATGTGTAATTTAAGACTCTTTCGTCGGCCCCTTACTTCTTTATTACAAGTATCAAAGATTTTTTCCCCTTCTAGTACCTCTCTAATCATCTACCATCTCCCTATATGCCTATGAATATAAAGCTCGGTATACGTATTAAGAAAATAGGCATAGCTAAGCGTATTTGGTTATGTGACAGTTGACAGTTGTTGACAGGTTCTGTGTACTATACGCCTCATCAAGTTATGACACGGGCCATCCAAAAAGAATGGAGAAAAAACTGCCAGCAATTTTAAGGTCCCTTTGTAATTAGTTTACAAAATGTTCCACCCTATTTTATGAAGGGGAGTCAGTGCCATGGACTGTGGATAAACCAGTGTTTACTGAGATACTACAAGCCTTAAAATTAAAATATGACTTTTTCCATTTTTTTTCATTTTTATTATTGAAATGGAAACCACGTATTTGTTTACACAGATTGGGATTTATGGATCCTACAATTTGAATGTAATTTCACCAAACCACACTTTTATTTCCTTCCTTATGTCTTACTTTCAAAATATTTATTTCTTAATTATCATCACATCTCATACCTCACCTACCCATACGTACACAATTGCATAAGAATATACCCCCTAGGGTTACTATTACGGAGACTTCTCTCGTCTCTTGGGAGAAAACAAAAAAAGAGTTACAAAACTTGGATCAAATTCTCTATCTCTCTTCTTATCGTCAATCATGAAAAATCTACCTCAAAAATCCTTCCTAAACAATTACATAGTTTGTGCATAAATCTGAGTAAAAACGCTGAGGGATACTCATCCGCATGGAATGACACTGTGGTTACCTAAACCATAGCAAAGTTGATCAAGATTATCAAGCTAGATGCAAGCCTATTAAAATAAATAGGCGCAAATTAATATGCTTAGTTGGACATGGTGAGGGAGTATGGATTTATGGCTATTTAAACATTTTAACTACGGGGAATTAACAAGGGTGCTTAGCCCTTAACGCTCATTCGTCACCGGAATTTAACGCGCATTTAGATTTCAATGAGATCAGCCTTATACAAATAAATGGACCACGTGAGGGGAAATTAATATCATTCTCCCTGCTCTCCTCATCTCATATCCTAAACTCTTTTCCTCCTCTGCATAATTCATAATCTTGGCATGTGACGATGTGACTCGGTTTTAAATATTTAAATTCAAAATATCCGTTTTCAAAACGTAAAAAGTGGTATTTGACACTGAATCTCCCTCTTTCGAGGTCATAGCGTAAAATGTTAGCAAAGTTCCAAATTCATGTGTGACTCCAAAGAACTTGTTGACTCTCGTTAACTCTTTAATTTGTCAAGGGGGGATAATGTGTTGAGGTAAAGAAAGGGATTAAATGTGTAGAAAGGGATTGAGATGATCTCTAAAAGATGACAAGTGTGTTTTTTGTGGCTAGTGGACGAGATACAGTAATGATATAATTACCAAGACATTTATTTGGACATGTCATTCATTTGTGTGCAAAGAGTCCATTAAGGATTTTCACAATATTTCCTTTCCTACTGCCAAAGGCCATTCACACCTTGAAAATAAATAAAAACTTCACTTTGTATTCTCATCAAAGTCCTTTGCACTTTTTATAAATTGCCCTTTGGCCTGTACCACTGAACACACCTTTCTCCCTCTCTCTCTCTCTAACTTTTGTGACTTAAAAAAAATCTCTTTTACTAAATTAGAAGCAGAGGTGGCCGATCTAGAGTGGAGAAGGATTTTTTTTCAAATTCTTCTAAAGGTTCCGCATTAGTCTTTTAGGAAGAGTTCTGCTAACAACAAAAAATACCGTCAAACAAGGAGGATTGTTTCACCTCCTTTGGATTCCTTGATGATTTTAACGAGAGAAAAAACTCTGTCAGACAAAAAATATTTAAAAACTATATTCAACAATGAAATTGTTACCTAAATAAAAATTTGGTACATTCTTTGAGATCATCGCAATTTTCTTTAACTGTCACTACCTCATCCCTATTGACATGGACACCCTTGAATTTTCCCAGTATTCCATTTAAAAAAGGGCAGTATTTCAAACGTCTTAAATCTTAAGGGATTAAATACTATTAAATAGTTATGGGAATTCATTAAATTTGCAATGTAATCTTAGCTGACATGATCCCCGTGTCATGAAAGTCATGTCATGTCAATATATGTCATGTACATGCAGATGTTCTAGCTACCTGAATTGACTCTACAATTATTCACCCTGGGTTTGGCTTGGCAGTAGGGGCATGATCTGACCATCTACATCTACACATCTACACATGACATAAGACTAATGCCCCATTGTTATTTATTTATGGTTTAACTTAATTGGTTTTTTATTGATGAACTTCGTGACTTACCCTGACTTTGTACTCACATTCTCCCTCATCTCTAACTCTTATTTAACTTCTCATCCTCTCTTGCTACTGTGCACTTGACTAGACTTCTCATAAATTTACATTCGAGCTCAGAATCCTCAATGCCAAAGCCCGCAATAATAGCAAAAAAAATCCACTCAACCCATCAAGATTTGCTCAACCAGTTTCATATTAGTCAGTGTTACCAATCCCAATAGACATGATGGTAGTTCGATAACACATCTGAACACAAACGACTTGGCAAAACAGAGAGTACCAATGCAGTTGAAGGGTTCGATTACCACACGAACTCACCTCCGGACCACTTGATGCATGCTGTTAATCAGATCACTAATGACTATGATCAAATACGATCCAAGGTACATTACCCATGAACAGAAGGTCTGGTCGATTCTCTCAGCTAATTAATTAACCACTTAATCCTTACATTTCGCTCAGATGCTCAATCTCACTTTCTTGAGAACTTTACACATCCAAGGTGTACAAAGATGGGAGGATTGTGTAGAAAAATTTCATTTATCATTTAAGAGTTGGAATGAGTTGCAGTTGCTCTCTAGTGTCTTGAGGTGAGGATGGACACAGGCGGATGGTCAGGTGCCCTCCATGTGGGTCACCCGAAGGGGTCAATGCCATCATTACGAGATGGTAAAATGCAGAGACCATTTGCTGCAGGTATTCCTCATAAAAGGGATGTTGACCCAAAGCGGTGGGAGGATTTGGATTGGATGGAAAGGAGCTAAAAGTAGACGTGGACGGTAGGCGCTTTGAAAGGGCCTATGAATCAATTGAATGCACTTTGCTCTGTGTAATCTCATCCAACGGCCTACTGCTGGTTCTTCGTTATGAAATCATTGATGAATTTCGTTTATGAAAAGATGATCTACGTGCATATATTATTTGTGTGGATGAAGGGAAGGGTGTTTATGGCTTGATATAAAAATTGAGATGATCATGTTTCTTTTGGTGGTGGTGGTCGAAGAGAGTAAAAGTGAGATTCGAGAGCTCGATACGCCCTCATGATTAAGATCCCCCAATAAGAACATTCCCTTAGTTAATCATCATCAAACCCTATTTGGATGATTCGAAATGACACTAATTAATAATTAATTTCTTAAATCAATGAAAGATATCGATGGCCTTTTGCCTCTTCTTGACCATGATTCATTTCAGTGAATCGGAATGAATTCGGAAAGCGTGTGTGTTCATACCCCATTCAAAATTGTGCATGAACTTTGTTAGGAAATTGAAAGAAAAAACATCTGTCCTTTATTACACTTCATAAGGATAGGATCTTTGGCTTCTTTGGATTTTGGATCTTTAGGTCAGGAAAGAAAAAGATAAATATTCTTTGGTAAGCAAGACCAATAAACAATAAGCAATCCTGCTTAGTCTCTCAGACAAGGGTTTCAAGAACAAAAACTTGGTAACAATAATATTATCATCATCATTCCCTTATTCAGCTATAGTTGTTTTTGTTTCAAAAAAAATTCCAATCTGTTTACAACTCATCATAGAATCTCCAAAGTGAGAGTTAGTAGAGAACGATGGGAGGTGAGTCTGGACTTTGTCATCAAAGCTTTGCAAAGCCCTGCTCTCATCAATAGCCAACAATGGAATGCTGTTCTCTTGGCCCAAACAACAGATAATAATTTAACATAGTTTTACCCAAAATCTTATCATTCCGACATGGACATTCATAAAACAATTAAAATGTTTTTATCAAAAAAACTTGTCCATTTCCACATAACAAATACATACCGTCGACATCATCAGTCAAGTGCGAAGGGAGAGCTGGGCCCAAATGGTCCGCATCGCCCTTGCCCAGCAGCAAGCGCGCATTAGCCCAGGTGGGTGGAGCAGTACTGAACTGATATCTTTGATCTCACGAGGGTCTTTAAAAGTTAATGAGACCTTTTCTCTCATTACCTCCTCATTCCAAGCCTTAGTTGACATTGTTTATGGACTGTCCTGAGAGCTCAAGGAGATTCATATGTAAGGCAGAGATAAGGCAGAAGTGGAGAGGAGATTTGAATGTGTTGTCTAGCGAAATGAATGAAAAGTGAAACTGGATTAATCTGCCATGCTTCAACTCTTCCTTTCCTGCAAAGATACCAAGGAAAGAGAGTCCTTCTAGTCTCATGTCCTCTAGGATCACATGTCATGTCCAATTACTTAAATCTGGATTTCATTTCAAATCTTGTCTGAACGCCCCATACACCATACCATGTGAAACTGGGTACAGATCATACGCCGAGGCTCATACCGTTTTGATTGTCACTGTGATTATCATGACATGGCAGAGTCAGCTTTTCCAAAAAAATAATACGCAGACCAGTTAATGACTAAAATATGCGTACACACAAGTGCGTCTGTATAGTTTACTTGGAATAACCCCAGGATTGACCTTCAAGTGAAGATACATGCTCTGAGGTGACCTTAGGTTGTAAGTAGTATAATGACTCTATTTCGTCAATACGGAATTTCAAAATATCACTGTACATCAATCCGTGTCACTGGGATGAATACGGCCTTAAAGCTACCGAGGTTTGGAGAAGCTCAGTCACCTGGTACACAAGTAATTAAGCTCAATATGACGGCATCTCATTGTTTGTCTGTGGGATGATTAATTAATCAGGATTACGTCTCTCTCTCTCTCTCTCTCTCTGGGTATTAATTTTATTAAGAAATCAGTTACGAGTAGTTGAAGACTTGTATTTGATCTGAAGGACGGTTGTTTGCCTCGTATTGATCTCTTTAAATAACATGATGGCTACATGCTAGCTACTGCTATTTGCTACATCTTTAGGCTGGTAAACCCTTGCACCTAAATCGTATTACACTCTGCTCAATCTTGAGATCATTCCAACAATTTCGACAATCCTTGCTAGGCCTTGTGAGCAATTAAATTGCGATCAACTAGTTATCTCTTGGAGTAATCTCTTATCAAGATCTCGTAGACAATTATAAACTTTTAAGTGATGGTTCAGCTCCTCCGAGAGACTGCTGCTCTAACTTTAGAAATAAAATTGGGTAGTTCTGAGTGTGTATGCAGTTTAATTGTTTTAATGCATCTTTGGTGCTCAGGCGAAGGGTTGTAGGGTCTGAGAGAGATACTTTTTTGAAGGGAGTATTTGGAAAATATGATACTTGACCAAGAGGATGCCCTCGGGTTAGCTCTCTGCACTAGAACGTAGAGGTTTGAAGATTTGAAGACTTAAGTCTCAGAGTCCTTGGAGCATGGGAATGTGTGCAAGATTTGCTAAGATTTTGATGAATTTCACTTGATTATGGAGATAAGTAGTGTGTACTGGTGGTCGGTGGTGGTGGCTCTACCGCGACGTGTGTTGACCTCTTCTCTCTTCTGGTAACCCAAAGGAATGACCTCTTGGGATGAGATTACCGTTTCTTCGTAACAATAACCAAGTTCTTGTACTCATGCTGTGCTCTTATTATTTCATCTTATCACGTCTCGTTGCACATACTAACCAAGTCACTCACCAATCTTCCACAAAACAATTGCCCCACTAATGCTTGCCTTACTACACCATTTATTTACTACCTTTCATCTCGCCCTTTCCAATGACTCACTTTTTTTGTAGAAATTTACAAAAAAAATTATAATATAAAAAAGATTGAAGAAATTTGAGGGATTTTTATTCATTTTGTGGTGTTCCACCTTGGGAACGATTTTTATCGTCGGGGACGTCCACAACTTGCCACAATGGCTGCTCCATTGTGGACAACTGTTCTGTGCTCACAATGAGATAACATGCGGGTTCAGTCAGTTTTTGATGTAACAATGCCCTCAAAAACAGATTTATCATGGACACTCCAGGGCATTTAAAAATCAATAGGTTGTAAGATTTGAAATGTTCTTCAGTGACTGGGTTTAAGAACGTAGCTTATGAAGGGCCCCTTACGGAGGCAGGAGAAGATAAGTGTAGATTCCCAATTTGAGGTAAGATTTCCTAGTGGATCAAAAATTTCGCAATGTGAAATGATAACATGTCATGTCATCACACCTCGTCACTTGGTGGTTTCTGAATTTCGATCCAATTTCCCTTCTGAGGTTTACGGTTTTATCTACGTTTTTCGAGGAAAAAAATCAATAAATCTCTTTGGATTATGACATCTGCAGTAAATAAATAATTACGTGACATTTCATTCAGATGAGCTTTTGCTTTTGCATATACGACAATTGCTTTAGAACTGATTCTGTGACCATAAAAATACCTTCTGATCCTATATTATAGTATTTAGCCTGTTCATGCAGTCCAGGCTGAGTAATTACATCTGATGCTTGCTTGCCACGTTTAATAATTTAATTGTTTCGAAGATGAAGGGAAATCTCACAAGATTTTTACTCTTTCCACTTGGGATGAGAAGAAATCGAAAATTGCGAAAAAATTTAATAATGCTCAAGAGAATAGGTGTGTGATGAGTTCCGTTTTGTGATCTCGAGATAAGATCTTATCCCTGTATTCTTTATTAACACTTATTGTTATTAGCTTATTTTTAAACATTAAAGTTAATTTCTAAATCAGCAGGGGAAATGTTACGTCAAATCTTCGACTTGATTTATTACATTTCATTACAAACGTAATCCATCTTGAATGATTTCAGATTAGAACCTTCGAATATTATAGCAGTTCTAGCAAGCTCACTTTTCAGCAGTATTTTCCGCCAGCAAATATTGAGAATTTCGCAGGGGAAAACCTTGAAAGATTTAAATAATCTCATTCTGTCTCATAAAGCATTTTCTAAGAATCTACCTCTGACTCCAAGCTTATTTTCTCAATGAGGATTCTTAGATAACTATCAACTAAACTACCTGGAAGTTGCCTAAAATGAGTAGAAAAAATTACAAAATAGCGAATTAAAATTCCAAACTTGAACTTGGTTATGTGAATGGAAGTTTCTGTGAATATTCATCCCGATTGCATGAGCCTATGGAGATGACTCCCACCTTGTACGACTCATCTAAAAGGCTGTAATTAGTTCGTCTAATTACCCAAGCTGAGAGTCAAGGTATTTAATGGACATTTGTATTCTTGGGGCAAAATCCTCTTCACCTTTCAAAGTCAGACGAATTCAAATAAACATTTTTCCTCCTCTTACGAACATCTCAATAAAAACAAACGCAAATGTCTCAAGGGGACTCTTCACAACCCATCCAGTCATAATTATCTCACTGACTCACCTCGATTCAGGGACGTACTCCCTTTATATTCTTACTCAGGCCCTGGCAGCTTATCATGGAAGAATGCTAAAAAGTTGTCAGAGGGGGCAAATCTCCAGTGCTTATTAACTAAAGCTCATTAAATTCAGCCTGTACGGCCATGCACAAGACGAATTAATAAATCATAGGAAGAGGTAGATAATAAATAAACTGAGAAATGGTGGAAAGATGTAAATCCCTTGGACTTATTGTCAGAACGTGCTCAAAAAATGAACCAATTATTCCCAAATTTTTTTAACTCTCATTTCATACAGCCCAACATCCCAAGAAACCTTTTGACACTTCAAAAGAACTTTCAGAATTGTTCATAAAAGTCGTTACTCGTCTCAAATAGAAATTAGAGGGAATGGGTGAGAAAAAGTGCTAAATGTTCTGAGCTGATCTCCTCTGAGAATACCAAGAGGCACGTCGGGCGATTTGTGGGATTAAGTACACCTGTAATTAAACCAGCAATTAAAATACTTTAGAATTGCCAACGACATGGGAAAAGGACTCGGAATTTTTAAAACTCCTCACAGCCTCCAATCATTTCCCAAGAGTCTTTATGACTTCTCCTCACAATGTGATACCCCCAAGGGGTACTCCAGGGAATCCCCCACTCATTGGGATTTATCACACAACCTCTGTGATTTATTTGCTCACCAGCTATCATTTATTCAACTCTTTGCCCACAAGTTTCACCTTTAAGAAAGCACTAGGTACATAAAATTAGGACTATTTGGCTTAATGGACTTCATCTACATTCACAGCTTGTCACTTTCATCTCTGGTGAGGAGGTACAAGTGTGATGTCAAATAATAAGCCTATTCTAAGTACCCAATGGGATCAGGAATGCACCCTCATGTACCCCCATGTACCCTCATGAACTGGCTTATAATGTAAACGGATTTCATGAATAGATCTCTAACTTGAAAAAAATAGATTAATTTTATATTTAATAAATGGAACAACTAAGGTTCTACCTTGCATTGTTGACAAGAGCATAAATGCCCCTGATCAGATCTATTCACCATCACCAGCAGCTTTTTAGGATCTACTCCATCATCCAACTCTATTATTCCACCGTGTCATTTATAAATCAGAATCAACGTGTCTTGTAAATCCAATTTGTAAAAAAAACTATCCCTATCTCGCCACATAATAATGACAGTACAGATTTGACATGATATAACTGGTATCAAGCGTTGGATCAGCAAGTCACCATAATGCACCGTGAGGACAAGAGCATTCAAAAAAATGGACTGATTCTTTACATTTATTATATCACAGTCGCATATATATTGTGAGGGAAATTAGCTGTAATTTTCCATGGGATTAGTAGCACGTTTTAAGTTTGGGTCTAAAAAAAAAGATTTGGATAGTGGAAGTCGGATGGGATTATTTTCAAAGGGAGTTGGTGAGACGAGACGAAGTCCTTCACCCAAATTCATTTTTCATTTAAAACCAAAGACTCATTCTCTTTAGGTATTGACACCATATCACCATCCTCCAAAAATACTAAACACTACAGTAAATTCTTATAGAAATTCTTGAGATGGCTTGAACCACTCACAATGCTAGCATCAATCACTCAGACCCTAAGCCAAGAACAACACGGCCTTCTCCATTCTCACCGATTATCTAGACTTTAATTACTTGGTGTCAATTTATACGAGAAACTGCACAAACGGCTTCAGTGAGCCCTAGAGTTTCATGTCGATGAGTTGTTTTGCATGATTTGTGCATCCCTCTGGCACCAACATATCCTCAGTTGACTTGGACATCAATCAAATAGAAAAGCATGGGAATTAAAGCATGAAATCTGAACATGTCTATCAAAACCTGAAATGATTTAATTGATTATAAATCGAAAATTATTAGCTAAAACATGGACAGACATCCGAATGGACGGAAGCAGTAATCCCTCGAAGTAACGCTCCAATAAAAACATTGGGATAAACGTACTTGGTCTAATGTGCTGATATTCAGTAATTTTAAAGAGTCCTTTGGAATTGTGATGAATTACAAGATGTGGATAGTCATTGCCTCTCTACCCTTTTAGAAGTGATGGTAGTGGTGGTGGTGTGGCTGGCGAGTAAGTAATGACAATTAAAAGTTATAATGAAATCAGGGCCAGAGAAGTAATCCTTGGATTTTGTGGATTGGATTTCTCGTCAATTTTTGACTCAAAAGGTCTTGTCTTTTGTGCCTCTAGTTTTTGGGTAGAAATCCCGGCGTGACTTGACATGAATTGTCCCCCAATGTTAAATTATGTGGATCAACATCACATCCGTATTTCATTATCTCAGCGTACGACTTTGAGATTTACCTTGAGGGATGAGACGATGTTATCAATACTTTCTGATCTCTCGCTTCAATTATTTATTACGATTTGTACACAAGAAGAGACCAAGTTACTTCATCTTAAAGTAGGATGACTCCACCCTATCAAAGTCCCTTCTCTGCATCTCCATCATCATCTCCCACAGATTGCTACTGCTTCCAATACAACCGACCCAAGGTGATCTGTCCCAATAGTTCCTAGGACACTTAAAGTCGTTCCATAGCCATCAGCCATCATTTCATTCATACCGGAGAGAGTAGTATGTGGACGAGCCCCTGTTGTCATCTGTATTTATTGTCTCGACTAGTTGGACAGAGGAAGGAAGGAAACTGCTCTGAATAATGATTAATTGGATTATTGGTGGAATTGAGAAATCTGTCTTGGTAGGAGCGAGGGACGGAATTCCAATAAGGCAAAGCTATTAAATACTGATCATAGTGGACATTATTGAGAATATTGAAGGAATAGTGAGAGATGAGTTTTGAGATGAGCAGAGGTGGATTGGAGGGGTGAAAGTTGTGCACCTGAATTATAAACTCGACCACCACTGACCATCTTCTTCTGAAGAAGCCCACGGACTTACTACCATTATTGTGTCCCACTACATTCCACCTCAGAATTCCCCACCTCTCCTAGCCCAAGGGTCATGACCTCTCTAGTTCTCTATGGGAGGTAATCAATAATCAATATCAAATCAATACTTTTGGGCTACATGAGGTCACATTGGGGCGTCCATACACAGCCCCTCGAGACAATTTATTCATTGAAAAATAGAGAACAGATTGAAATCACTGAGCCTGTATATGAAATTCACACTTACGTTTAATTACTATACAAGCTGATTAAATTAAATTATAAATTCACGCGGATCCCTTTATAACTGAGCGGTCGTGTAATAAAATGGCTCCTAAACTTTATGCAGAGACAACAGGATTATGTCATAACAAAGGAGAAGAAGGCAGTAGCGTTTTTAATTATCGTATAAAAAAATAATTGAAGTAGTTAGTAAGTAGGTAGTTGATAATTCAGAGTCTGAATTGGCTAATCGATCACATGCGATGATGACTACCCTTCAGTGGTTCTACGCTTCGATTAAAATATTATTACACGTTATAAGAAAGTCATGAAACTGGCCATCCGAGATGATAAGAGGATAACATGGATGCTAAGTAAGTTGTTCGCTTCTACATCTACTACTTGTACATAATAATAATGTAATTTTGGAAGCTGCTCATACCTGACCCAACCTGCTCTTGTTTCCTCGAGAAAAAAAATCATCTCCACTCTCGTCCCCAGTTGTAAAAAAAATGTGGATGACCCCCAAGGAATCTGCCGCAGCTGACGATGAGGAACCAGAACTGAGCTCGTAAATTACATCCGACATGCAAATATCCACTCATCCACCTAGCCCTTTTATGATGTGAAAATCTTTCACTTGTCAATCCAATTCTAAATCAAAAATTTAATTTACTTGCCAAATCCAAAATAAATTTCCAACCCATTGCCTAAGGCCTACATACAGGGCCGTTCATAAGCTAGTTAGCGAGTACTGACCTCCAATGCCCCGCGCTGGCCGCGCTCAGAAATTCTTGCAGAGACTTTCTTACAAGGCGTCATCTTTTCGATTTGATCTTCTTTATACGTATTACATTACCTCTAGTCCATCTCAACTGCTACATATATGAAGGAGATATGTGCCAAAGATAGCTTCACAGTGCTAAACAAGATCTGGAAGCTGTATTTCTGCCATCGTAGCTTGTGAATAGCCCCCAACCTCGTCTGGACTTGTAAAGATAGAAGGATGAATGAATGGATCGCGGTATAGATTGGTTTTAGTGATTTCACACGGTCTTCTGTAATATACAATGTTGAAACGAGGTGGTCCATATCCCCGCTATTATCATTAAAGAATAGAAATAGAGCAATAAAGTTTCGATGGTAGGGACAAATGTGTTTTGATTCTGTCCCTCTTTGAGATTGATAGTAAGAGGTTGAGAGAGTGAGAACCCGATCTCTTGTCTGTCCACAGTCGACAAAGAGAGTTAAATCATTACCATCTTTAATTGCCAATAAACCAATTAAGAATATGTGGATGCACA
Source organism: Agrenia bidenticulata (assembly GCA_034694785.1). Lineage (NCBI taxonomy): Eukaryota > Metazoa > Arthropoda > Collembola > Entomobryomorpha > Isotomidae > Agrenia > Agrenia bidenticulata. Next base: position 21,836 of record JAQFYM010000216.1, on the reverse strand, counting down.
GGACACTTAATCCTTTAGATATTTATTAGTCCTTTTCAGCACTGCCGACGAATTCCAAACCGGTTTCCTCTCTTTATGCTCAAAGACTGACGGGAGTGTACAGTAACAGAGAATTAATAATTCATTTAACAGTTAGCAATAAAAGACAAGCCTATTCAAATTTTAGTACATTATTTCCACGTATGCACAATCCATTGGACTCGGCATTGTTAAAAGTACACAAGAGATCTAAATGATGATGGGCAGTGGAATTGGAGCAAAAAAACTTTTGAGTCTTTGACCCCTGGGTCAACCTGGGCTGGAGTTGTGTGTCATATTTTATGCAAAGAGCTCCAAGGCTGACCTCTGGGAGGTCTTACTTGTCAATTTTCATAATGCAAGGCTTTTCTATTTACAATGAACATGGAATAATTAGCTCAATTAGTTGGTTTATTGTGTATTTATGTGGTTGGTCGTAAAAACGGGTGGGTTTTTTTTATCCACGTTTTTGCTCCAATCTACTTGACTTGCAGCAGCCGACTTGCATGTTCTTGAGTGGATCTATTGTGTATTTCACATATTGACTCAAATCTTTAAGATTTTTTAAAACTTGAATGAAAAAAAGTTTATAGAGCCTCTCATTACATTTGTGTGCTTAACTACTACAGATTTATCATACTAGGTAATCTTTAAATGTCCGGCAGGCTTCTTTCATACACACTGAACTGAGTAGGTGTGTCCAAGTCGAGCCCAACATGCAACACACTCGCATTCATGAATCAAGATGTTGGCTCAGTTGAGATCGGTAAAAGAAGCCCTGAATAAAGATAAGTCTCATGAAATGTTAATTCTTTACAAGAATCAGTTGACTTGGATTTCGAATGGAAACGTCATCGAAAGCAGAGAAAAAGGGCTGAAAGTCAAGTGTTGAATAATAGGATTACAAAATGTGGAAATGGTCGGAAGGAGAACAATGAGATCAACAATGGACAATCAAACTCACATCGCCAGCTCCTGTCCGTCCGTCGCGTGCCTTCACCCAAAAACTTCAACAATGCACTTTGCCAACCCTCTTAATCCTCCCCTTAAACCTTCCTTCACAATCAACCCTGTGTGGATCACTTGCTACATTCAAAAGTCCATCTTACTCTATTTATATTAAATTAAGAAATCCTTTCAAAGCTAACCCTGTATTTCTTAAATCAACTGAATCTTCACGGAATTCTACGAGTCTTTCATCACACAAAAAAGTTAATAGAATTTATACTAAAAAAAATCCTTCGGCTCAATCACTAGGACTTGGAGATCCCTTCCGTATTTGAAAATTGCAATCATTCATAAAACAATATTCTCTGCCTACACTTTTGAGTAATCCCCTTTCATATGGAAGGGTCCTTAATGACCTAACCAAGTCTAGGGGGTTAACAACAGAAGGGAATTTGTGTCAAAGATTGCCAAGTCAGAAGCTAGTGTCAGTTGGTGGTCTTTTATTGATCACAATTTCCGGCTGGTCCCCACTTGAAAACAATTCCACTCTCAAGCCCCTGGATGTCTTATGAATGAATCGTTTTGTAATTTTTGGCATTGGAATCCCATTTGAATTCCCAATCAATTTCTCGTCTCCCCAGAATACGCTTCAACAAAAATCGTTAGAAAATGGCTCGTTGATAAAAGTAAGAGTTATTGAACTAGTATTTGTCATATAGGGAAACTCCCATTAGTTGAGGACATTGGATGTGATGGGCCTTTGGCTATATAAGTCCATCCCTATAATTCAGATCCATAATAACATGGTATCGTGTGGACTGATAATATTGTAATGATAATGAAAAAATGTGCCGAGAATCTGCAAACGAGATTGTTCAATTCTTCATCTTCGGCAATGAAGATTTGGCAAATGAGATTGGAAGCCACTTTTTGTCTACCCAACCTGCCACACCCAATTTATATACAAATCTAATACCTTGTATACCTACGGGGCTATATCCACATCGAATCCTTTTATACTCTTAGCTGATTATAGGGCCATTGACTACAGTTAGCCATCCTTGTGCTACAGATCTAGATTAGCAGCTATATATTATTATTATTATAAATCTGACTATAATCCATTATTTTCTGCATGTGAGTCAGTAGGGAACTCAGTCTAATAACGGGATGCCATGCGGAAAGCCCAAACACATCCACACAAAAAACATGTACACAAAGATCTCTCCCTTTTTTATAACGCTATTTTCATAGCTTTTATTTACTTAATAACCATCCATCTCAGAATAGTCACAAGATATCATCTTATCTCATGACCCAGGGAATGACCTCAGGGATTATGGGGGAAAGTCAAAGGCTATTGGGCGGCTTAAGTGAGCAACTAGGGCTAAGGAGACTGCAATCACTTGCTCTAAATTTTAAATTTAAAAAAATCTACATTTCCTCACACTTTGAACAGGCACTAGATTAGCGAGTTAAGCGATTGTTGATGATTACGGGTGTGGGGCAGGTGAGATGTGGATTAATGAAGCTGGATTTGGAGGAGCGTGTGTATTTATAATATTTTAAGTTGTACTACCCATCATAATGAGTGTGTGGAGAGGATAAAACGTTAATTCAATCTAGTTTATATGGACTCAGCGTTGAAGGGAATTACCTCTGAGCTTTGGCTCTTATTCTCCCTCATAGTCGTTTTATCCGAGTCGATTACCCAAGAAGGTGTGGGTCAGCATACCAAACCTGACTGGAGAGCTTAGAAGTTGCGGAGATAAGCGTGCCAATGCACTAAAGCTGTTGCATAATAAAACTGACCGGGTCTGTTTCTGTGACCAGTCCCTGCTTACAAGTCCATGCGGAGAAGTTATCTAGGAGAAGGAACTTGTGAGGGGACTTGAGTGTCATAGACGAAGAGCCAAGATGATGTGATGTATGGTTGTGGTGGGTTAGCATATGTAGTTTATGGATGGCTGGTGATGTGATGGAGATAGGTATGCCGTGGTGGCACGTAAGTTTCTTAGTAAGTTGAGGTGAGGAAAGGGTTGAGTGAGAGTAAAAGCTATTGGAGGTACGTCTACTTCTTATGAAGGGGAATGAAAGTGAATCTGACTCCCTCAGCAGTTAACTCAAATCGTAGTTAACTCCCTCAGTTAGTTAACTATCTTCACTCTTCTCTTCTCATTCAAGCCTCTCTTCCAGTCTCACCTTGTCTCTGTCTTACGTAGCCCTTAATCCACCTTCACTCTCCTCAATTACTCAACTAACAGTTTTTCAACCCAAAACCGGACTTGTCTCTAATATCGACATTCAGTGAACAGATTCCCTCCAACGGGAAATGATCATCTGAATAAGTGCCTTCTTTTTTTGGATAAGATTATTCAACATTGTGCCTTGGGATTCTACACCAGATTCATTTATATATACAGAGAGGGAAAAACACAGAGAAATGTGGTGGTGCTTAAAAATATTTAAAGTATTAAAATATTGAAACAAGTATATAATTCTTTGAAAACATCAAAGTTCTGTGCTTGCCGCTAAAGAGGAGATTTCATCTAGCAAAGGATACGGGATTGAATTCTTGGAGGAGTGAATAACAGTAATTAATAAAATTGATTTGGAAAAAGTGAAGTATCGGATAATTGGTCTTGAATAATAAATACGGAATATAAAGTTGCCCTTAAAAGAGCTTCGAGGATTGCTCCAAAGCGGTTTGTGCCCAGAACCATTTTTTTCACCCAAGGAAATTGAAGGTAATAAACGAAGCATTGTAAATTATAATTATCCCTATTTAAATGCTGGGGGTAATTGTAGGGAGCAAATTGCAATTAAACGGATTTAGGGATTTTTATGGTTTTCTTTACGCCACAATTCTATTGGCTCATCAAAATCTGACAAATTCTCACTGTGCCAAGACCGTGCCTGGCTCTTAGACACACACACACGTGGGTTTGGTTGATTTGGAGGTTTTGCAGTCTCACCTTCTTTTATTTGGTCATGTTACCTCAAACAAACACATCTCAGAGATACTTATCCAAAAGTTAACTCACGGGTTTAAAAACATTTCATTGGAAACCTGTGAAAGGGACAAGGAGGATTTTGATTAGGGAAAGTCAGATTAATGTGGATTGAGTTTGTAAAAAAAATAGGCTGTTTTGCACTCAATAAAATCTATTGATTGATCCAATAAATTTTTTCAATCAAAAAGAGTCTAAAAAAACTTGGATTTTTTAGTATAAAATATTAACTAATTGGATTTGATATTTGATCTAGTTGATTAAGTCCCCCTTGGGGTATCCCAAGACTTTGAGGTGATAAATTAATTACGCCGCACCAACAATCCTTAATAAGTTCCTACTCGATCGATCAGCCTGTAAATTTTAATAATTAATCTAATTTCAATTTCCAATCATTAATTGGAATAATTAGCAGCAAATCATCTCAATCATCTAAAAGTTTATACTTAATGGGGATATATTACCACTCTTTTTATAATTATTGCCATTCAAGAAAAATGTGTTCCAATCCTTGTAGGTAGATTGGATTGTTGATAAATCAGATAATTCTTTTAAAACTGTAGCCAAATCATTATAAAAGATTTCCGTCCCAAATTGATGGAAATGGTCTCTTTAAATGTGTCCCACATTTTTTAAATGCCAGGTAATTGTAATCCATAAATTTGAAAACCAGTCAAAAACTCTTATTAGAAATTGTTCATTCAAAGACAAAAAGTCGTTAACAAAGTGTAGCGAGGGGCTGTCTACAAGCCACGGTAGGTTTTGATTTTAATTTCAGCTTCAATCTTGAAACAAAATCTAATCTCCTTCACTTTAATACTCTATCTCATCGGCATAGTCATCCTTGCCAAAGTTGACCCGAACTAACTAGTTTTAAAGGCCTGACGAGCTATTAGATTCAACTCTAGAGTTTCAACGATTACTAAACCTGTGGACTTTTCAATCTCAAAACATTAAAGAAAACAAGGGAACTTAGGGCCGTTTTTATCCGAAAGAGTCATAAAGTCATTCCTTATATTTTTGAATGAAGCTGAATACGACGGAGATTTAGTGTGGAGGTGTAAGAGAATTAAAATCCTCGTCCCTCATCCATGGCTTGTGCACGGTCCCGAAAATGAAATAAAATCCAATCTGTGTGCGAAAAGTAGTTCAAAAAGCTGTTAATGATCTGATAGAGATGTTTGGTCTGAAGTTGATGATGAAGATGATAATTTCTAATGAGACTAAACGAGTCATCCTTCCTTCCTATACTTTCATCAGTTGATTATGATTATGATCATTACTACTCCCAGGTATTATTATTATTATTTCGAGGGTGATTAAAAACAAGTGCAAGTGGCATCTCATCTTCTTCATAGGAAAAACATAATTGTTGTGGAGTAGAGAAAGTGACCGCAAGCCAACTTGAGGGAATTCGCAATATGAATTCCTCTTCATACACTTTCAAAGAGCTACTACAAGAGGACACACCCGATGGTCTCAAACTGCATACTTACTACCTCCACTGCTGCTCCTTCTACTATACACAGTCTCCGTCCTCTTCTACACTCTGTATTGAAATGATATTGTAAATGATAAGAGGGTTGAAGTGTATATCACATTATCGTACATACAAATACAACTAGTTGATCTAGTTTCGTCTTCAACCACACCCTTCCCACATTTCATTACAAAAAAAACCTCACTTGGTCGTCTTTTTATTGATGAATGATGTGAAATCCTCTCTATCTCTCTCTCTCTCTCTATTCTGCCCAAAGGATCCTACACACATTTTGGCTTACTACTCTCGTCATTTACTAAGATTTGAACAATAATTCCCTCAACTCCCTATGCACCTATAAGTGCCAGGCCAAAAAAAAGTCCTCGTCCTGGGGCAAAGTGAACAACTTTTAAGGTCTCAACAACAGTTCCAAGTCCAACAATGGACCATTACTCTAGTAGCTCTGTAATGATCTTATTGATTTTGCCAAAGAATATTCAACACTCTAAGAGCACACGCTTGAACGTTCAGTAGGAAAGACAATTTCGGAAATGACGGGTCAATTTTGAAAGAAATTGATCAAAACCCATAGCAATTTCAAAACCTTTTCACCTCACGTTTATTAACCCTAATGGCCAGACCACCATGCCATGTTTACTATTACGAGTTGGAAAAGGTATGATTAGGGATGATTTGGTGGATTCAATGTCATAAAGGACCACACCCACTCGTTCAAACACAACCTTCCATGAGGTCGACGAGGGGCTCTGTGAATGAAAGGCATGGATGGTCCCTGGTCGCCTTCATCCAGTTTTTTTAATCGTCTGCCAAGAAGCTGTAGAGTTGATTGAATTGGAGCAGACAATGCATTACGTAGTTGTTTTGGGGATCAGAATGATGAGAGACAGGAACTGATGGAAGGTGTATTGAAATTTGGGTAAAGAGGGGAGTGTGTGATGGATCTTTTGCTCATCACAAAATCTCCTTTCAATTCCCAATGTAATTTATAACAATTGGATCTCCTCCCTTATTTGCTTACACGAGATGATGAGGATGTCCCATTCAAGGGGGATTTACGCAATCTACATCCCGTATTGTCTTGTTCTTCTCAGGATTCAAATTCTGCTGCTCCTTCGAGTCTCTTTCACCATTTCACTCTCTGCTATTCAAATTTCGGATCAAATTACGCAAACCTTCCCTTTCTTACCTTGCCAATACACAATTCCCCATTATTTCATCTTAACAGCGTGTCCTTCAACTACTAAGTTAGCGATATGAGGATTTTAAATAAAGTGTTTGGCTTCTGACACTGAATTCCCCTCACAATGAGCTTGGCTGAGCCTATTTAAAGAAATTCGGCTTGAGGTTGTCGTTATTTCTGGCTACGTAGTTTATGAATAATACAATATATTATTAACTGAGACTCCGCAGTGGAAATTGGAGCCATGTTTTTTGCGTATGTAATATGTTATTGTAATTGGATGACCAGATTAGAAAGCATTACATTGCTACAGAGTCTGAACAGTTTGTCTGCATTGAGATGCACACTCTGGTAGTGCAATGGCATTAATAGCGATTAAAAACTGCAGGGATGTATTTCCTTCAAGATAGTCCACACCGTTGGAAACTAACAAGAGAGAGAGAGAGAGAGAGAGAGACAGGAGTGGATGTGTTTCTAAATATTAATTGAATTCCTTAAGTACCAAGTAATTAATTAAGAAAAGGATTTAAAGATTTTACAAGTCAAGTCGATAAAGCCCCAGACGATCTTACTTGGTCATATACGGAGCCGACACGTAGTAAATGTCACGTAGTTAGAACTCATCGAGGATCATAAAGTTGTCACTGGTTGGATTTCATTTAATTTTTTTTAGAGGAAAGGATGTGATAACTTCCCCCGATTGGGTCTTGAGTGACAGATGAATAAAAATGGTATTTAAGAGAGGATGAGCTAATATACATAATTCTATAAAAGGATTAATTGTAGTGAATCCATTAATAAAAGGAAGAAGAGGAGTAAATCGATTTCTGTTCATCCACTTTGGACTGTGGTAGAAAAGGCTCGGAGCTGAGGGCTCTCAAGCATCTCAAATATAATTAACTGGGAAGGTATTGATGGCTTTTGGGCTAATGTTATTCTCCCCCTTAAATGGCCGTTTTATTGTGCTCTGGCAAATGTCGATCATAATCATAAAACTTGTTAAGGAGAGGAATCGATGAGTTTGGCATAGTCGTGAGATCATGTCTTTGTAAATTATTATCTCATCTCTCCCCTCCGTTCCTCATCCCTTTTAGGTGAAACGGACTCTCAATGTTGATTTAGTGACACGGTTAGACATCTTAGGCATAGCTGTCATCTCTTTTCCAACAACAGTTTGTCCTCATAGTTTAAAAGGACTGAACTAGATTGATTTTACAGTCTAAGGGCATATTTTTTTTAGTCAAGGCATAACATAGAGATGAGATCGATGGGATGGATTCAATTTTTAATATTTTAGGGATGTACATACAATTAAGGAGAAATTCCTAGATATGAAAGCAATGTTTTAATTAATATTAATGACTTGGGATTTGGGATATTCTTATGACATTGTAAGAGCTTTATGAGATTGTAGGGAAATAATTTATCTTTGGAATTTTTTGGGAGGCTAATATTCGTGGTTTAACCCGTCGATACTTTTCATTGTTGACGCCATCAATGGGAGATTAAATGTAAATTTTATTAAAAATAATTCAGACTACCAATCGCGTAATAATAAGCTACCAAGAAATATTTACAAGTTGCACTTAAAGGGAGAAAAACGCTCCACTTTTCCCATATTATGTATTTGTCAAGTACTAAAAGTGTAGAAATCGGCTACGCATGTACCACCCTGTCCGTATCATAATGACAAAAGAGTTACATCATCTCATGAATGTAAACCCAAATGGCCAATCTGTAATATACACATTTACGAACTGCAATTAAGACGGAATGGATTCTAGGAAAAGCTTTTTTTATAAAGTCAGGATTTTTAACATTTGTTGAGAAACAATAGAATAAGAGACACAGACACGGTTGGGCTACACTCCACTATATACCACCACCTAATATCATAGCAAAGACAGTCAATTGATCCGAGATTGGAGACTTTTCTATCTATTAGTCAGCAGATTATTATTATTACAGATTTAGTAGGTTAAACCCCAAATTTAGTTTGGATTAAAAAAAAATCACAACTACTTGAGAGATAATCATACCAAATACAGATTACGTGTCTAGTAGCAATAGTCGTGTAAGAACATACCCCAACATAATAGATTCCCAATCCGTACGGGGAAAAAAAATTAGTCCATACCAGCACGGATTTTTGCAAATCATCCACAATCAACAAGTTGAGAGACTACCGCAGAAAAGGCAATTATTTTTACCCATTCCTTCTCAACGGATGGAATTACAATAGCCAACTTGATAGGATCGATCAGCCAGCCTATAACGTAGATTCCGCATGCATAGAAAATGCAAGGAATAATTAGCTCAGGGCAACCCAATCCACACCACCAACAGCCAATGCCTCCACCACAATTAGCCAACACTTACGAAAACATAACAACAACTATCTATAGCTTATTCGCAACATGGCGATTTTTTTGGGGATTTGTATTTACTTAATAGGAGCAGAAAGTAAAAGGCTTGAGTCAGGTCTACTCGATTCATTCATTGTTGTCAAGTACCTGTTTTTTAAAAAGGAACTAACTGCACCTTACTTAGACCTGGAAGGATATTCTTTTGAAATGTAATGAAATAATTGCCCTAAACCGTGGTTTCATTTCAATTGATTGCTGATCAAGGTTCACTTCACAACTAATTGATTTGTGTGTATCAAACTATGGAAATGAGACTGTGGAATTGGTTACGAAATCCGAGGTGACCTTACCTTGTCTTAGAGTATTTTGTATTACAGCCTTTGAGTTTTAAACTGTTTCATATATTCTCGTGTAATTGGCTTCTATATTTGAGACCAATTTTTTAAGTTTGATTGTAATTTTTATTAACTCTCTTATGCAAGTCGGTGGTAGTTTGGCAAGTTTGGACGAAATTAGAAAATATTTTAATACCTTGTGAACCCTAGAGGAGCAATTTGCACTCTTGAAATATGAAGACAATTTATATTCTCAACGCTTATTAAACCCTTTCTTGCCGTACACAAAGATAACCCGCAGATTGTCAAATTAAAAAAGGTTTCTATTACGGAAACGGCTCAATTTAAATCTACAAATGGCCCAAAACTCGAATTAATTAAAATGCTTATAAAAAATATGTAAGTGCTACTCCTTTAAGTTGCCTAAAAATATTATGCAAACCTTAAACACGACATCAGCCCTTCTGTCCGCTTTTAATTGAATAGCAGTATTACCTGGGTGTCCATAAATTACGTCAATCAATCTCAGGACTGTGAGCTCTTAATTACCAGCTAGCTCAATCCAACGAATCTTTTCCGAAACAAATGATTTCATAATCTAACTACCTGGCCTTTGGCACTAACTTCCCCTCCTAAATGACAGCATCTCCTTCCTCAAATATGATAAATGAATTCCTAAAAGTGATCCTTCCGGGCCCATCCTCCTGCCCCAACTTCTGAACAGCCCCTCTAGACTGATGTCCACTTGACAAAGTTTTATTTTGTGAAACTAGTTCAGTTCAAGCTAACTAAAGAGAGAGAGAGGATTAGGTTCCTTGTGTAATTGCAGCTCGTCTCAGAGCCTCTACATGAGCCAGGGTTTAGCTAATACAGAAAAGGAAGGTAATTTATAGTAGGAGATTAGACAGGGAAAAGTTATTTGATACAAAAAGTGGCTGAGGAGGATTAATTGAGATTGGATTCCTCACGATTGGGGCACAAGACAAGAAGCCCTAGGCACTCCGAATGCAAATTCTGATAATCCAAATCTAATCATTTTTTCCCTTCTTTTGTATTGTTACACATTCCACCTTGTTTTTTTTATAATATCTAACGGATTTATTTCATTAAAAAAAGAGTACGGCAGGGAAGAACAATCATTTCCGTTCTCCCTAGTCCATTAACTCAGTTTAGACTCCTTTAACATGTTAAAGAAAAAAATCCCAACTGTGTGGCATAAATTGAGAATCCATTCCTCGTGTGTATTTGCATGATCAAGTCATGGGACACGGTTGAATGGTCACTCAATCTAAATTCAGTCCACAATATCATTTTATAAAGCGCATAGAAAATTCTAATAACTCTTACGAAGCGACGACGGCTTCTTTTTTTTCTCCTCTTTTTGAGACTTGGAGAGAGAGAGAGAGTGAAAGTTGGGTTGGATTGGCAGTATGGATTTTTATTAAATTGGTTTTTCTACAAAGCTTGGCACTTCTCTCCTGTAATATATTTTACTAGATGAATGCTCTCCAAGGATTCCTCGACATCTCAATACCTCCATCTCACATCCTTAGAGAGCCTATAGAATGTTTAACCACAAGTCAATTTGGGCAAACAAAGGATTCGCAATTTGGGATGAAATTACTTTTTCGAATAATCTACATGTGTGAGATAATCCATACCGTTTGGCCTACTCAGCTATCTCACAAGAATTTTGAATATCCAATGTTAATGGAGTAGCAAAAGGCTTGGGCTAATTCGTTGTCAAAACCAAAACCACTGTGGATTACCACCAACACCACCGCTGATTCCTTCCTTGGATGGGGTGATTCATTTCTAGGCAAAATATCTGTATACCTTCACTCTGCTGTAATCAGACACGGTGACATTCCCTTTACGCATCTTTGACTCCCTATTTACAAATTAGTCTTCCTGGTTTCCTATTTTTCTCCCCAAAAACACATCAATATCGGCCAATGTCATCCTAAACCAAATCCTTTATCTCTAAAGAACACAGCCTTGATACCCAAGTGATATGTACTTGACTAAATAAGTAGATATTCAAAAACATTTGCCTTCTTGTTGATGCTTTTTTTGTACCTTTGTGTCACTTATCTCATTCGAGAATCTTGAATTCTTGAGTTTTTGTTTTGACGAAAAGGATTTAAGCCCTGAGAGAGTCAGAGATTGAAAGGGGATGAGACGACGTGACTAAAATTGTGAAAAAGATACGAAACCCCAAGAGTTGAATAACAAAGTCATTGAACAAGAACAATTTCCTCTGACCCTGTCTATCCCCAAGAAACGATGTCATCAAAGGCAGTTAGGGATTTTTAAAGGACTTTGCTGAACAATTTGCGGACTCATTCCATCTGAGTACAAAAACGCTGTGATTTGAGACACAAAGATTGATTAGCTGAGGTGTGAAGGATGCCCTCAGAGGTGATTAGTTATCCTTTAAATGGATTCTGAGTCATCCGTATCCATTTCATTGCCACCTTCACCAATCCAACTGCCTGACACCTCCTGATCAGTGACAAGGCTAGGTCAATCAAACAAGTTAATCAATGTGAAAATAATCTACTCCATTAATTTCAATCGAATGAATAACATTTATTCAAAAATAAATTATACCTCTTCGGAATCATTGATCACTTAAAGGAAAATATGCCGCCTTTGCTGATTACCGATTATCATTCATCCATTACTGACTAAAAATTAGAAATACGGAACTGGCAACTGGCCTTTGGCATTTATTAATTATTTATGATACACACTTGGATCTTTTAAAAGTTTCTTGGATCACGATAAACAAAAGATGGGAAGGGTTGATTTGATATAGCAATTGGGAAATGAGATGGAAATGTGCTAAGTGGTCGTTAAAAGTGATCTGGTTATGAACAATAGGATTTTAAGACGACAATTAGCCCTAACAATGAGCCCTGCAAAGCTTGTAATTCTAATTGGGCCCATGCAACCCTTTTATGAGCTCACTCTTCACAGTATTTACTGCCTAATGGGAAATCAGTGTGTCACATTCCAATCCCCTAGTAAATAATTGCAATTCAGCGGTGGATAACGGTAAACAAAGGGGAATTGGAATTGAGTCAAGGACTTTGTAAAAATTCTAACCGTTTCTGTCTCTCTCTCTTTACGAAGGATGTTCAATGTTTTAGGGGAATTCGCATGCAAAAAGGTGGCTTTAGAAGTGTGAACATTTCTATTCAAAACCCACCTGTGTGCATACATTAAAAGGCTCTTTACAATCCAACTAAGAAGCCAAAGAAGCCTGCTGAGGAGTCGGGGCCCTTTGTGCCAATTTATAGCTAAAAAATGCTATAAAATCGCATCCCATTGTTTCTTTAGGAAATTTGAGCTTAATAGACCGGGGACTCCCTCACATTGGGCTTCCCTTTTTGTAACACTTTCCATTTCAATTGCCACGAAAGATGATCTCAGGAGGGATTAGCTCATTCGTCTCTTATATAAGACACTTTTTGCTCTTCACTAGCCATTTTAGAAAAAACTTCACATTTCAGGCACAGTTTGCAAAAAAAATTCGCACGCAGCTACGCTCATCAACCTCATTCATTTGCAAGAGTCAACTCGATCATGTGTAAAGTACACTGTCTACACATTCGTTACTATAAGGGGACTTTTTCGAGTGGATTAAACATTAAACTACTCGTACATGACCTAGCTTTCGAACTCTGAACTTTCAGCAAGCTCGGAATCACTGGAGATGATCATGCTTACAGAGTATCAGACTTTTAAAATTATATTCGACAGAAACTCCAACATATGACCTGAGGGGTGGTAGAGGGTATTGTTTCGATGCTTGTTGTCGCTCGGAACATTGGGACATCAGTTGAATTTAAACTCATCGAAAGCAAAAGCATAAATCTACTTATATTAATAATGGGGTAACAGTTGAAGAGATCCCCTTCTGGGTTATCATGGGCATATCGAATCCTTCTCATCCTCAACTGCAACTCTGCATAGTAATTTCTCATTCACTCGTTGGGACGAAAATGTGTCAGGATGAACTGAGCCGTGACATCGTCGGTTTTGCAATCCAACAGCGTCTTGAGAGGACGGAGTGCGTATCGAATAGAAAAATAGGAGTTTGTCCCTAAACTAGATTTTTCTTCACAGACACACATTTCTTCTCGCATTGTTATCCTATTGTTACTCAGAGGTTGTTCTCATTGTTGACATGTGGGATGTCATTCGACTATAGAGGAGAGACCAATTGGAAATTACTTGCCACGGGACTCCAACATTTTGCCTTTTGTTATTTTAGGAAATTATGTAGGTGTCCATGAATTGGACACGACGAATTCCAAAAAAATATTTCAAGACTCTGTTTCATTTATGCATATTTAAATTGATTTCAGGATGCAATGAGTGCCTTAGAGTGGCTTCCCTTAGTCTACCCTCCAGGACTCCTTGACATGCGAGAGAAGGACTCAGCCCCTAGAAGAATGACTTCTTCAAATGGTGGAGGTCACCCACTCCTCTCAGGAGGTCACCATTCAATCTCTGGTCTTTTGGCTCATCATCCCTCAAAACCAGGAGGGCTTTACCATTCCGCAGGACTTCTTCGACAGATGTCCATCGCTGTGGGAGAGCCAGCTCCGATGAATGGCCATTTCCCTTCAAATATCTTTATGGCTGCTGCTGGATCTCTGAGCGAATCTACAAATAATTCCAATAGACATAAGAGGAGTCCCTCCGGGGATCTTTTGATGCCTTTCGACCTCTCAAAGAGGTTTATTGAGGAGGCTAAAGTCCCTCTTCAGTCTGCTGGGGGTCATAATAAGGAAGAGGGGGATCAACCTCTAGATCTCACAGTAAAACGAAAAAGGGTGGACGAGAATCAAAACATAATTTCAAGTCCGACGCCACCATCTCCACCAAAAACAGCCTCACCCCCACCCTTGAAACATGCCTCGAATCATCAGAATGGGTTCAGCTCAATCATGTTCGGGAGACATCATCTACCTCCAACCCTTTTGCACCCAAATCCCCATCACCCTTCTGGGGGCAGATCACCCTTCCCTTTTGCCCCGGCTCTCAACCCTCAATTTGTTCAACAACCATTCCATGATGTTATCGGTAAGTTAATATTTGACTGTGTAATAGAACTGAAATACTATATCTGTTGACTGTTTCTAAAAGTTTCCCTAATTTTGTGTTATTTCAGGTGCTGGGACTCCAAATGGACTCGCAGGGGTTAAGTCTAGAGACAGGTACACTTGCAAGTACTGTGGAAAGGTCTTCCCGCGGTCAGCTAATCTCACTCGACATCTAAGGACCCATACTGGAGAGCAACCATACCGATGCTCCTACTGCGAACGGTCATTTTCAATCTCATCCAATCTCCAACGTCATGTCCGGAATATTCATCACAAAGAGAAGCCTTTCCGATGTCCACTTTGTGAACGAGCCTTCGGGCAGCAAACAAACTTGGACCGACATCTTCGAAAACATGATGGTTCTATGCCAACTATTCTCAATCCTAATGGATCCTCTCGACATGGAGTTTCGAGAAATTGGAACCATCGAACTCAAAACAATAATAATGACAATTCCTGCGCGAATGGTTACAACAATAATGACTACCCTCATCTTCACGGACAAAGGAAGGAGTCTCTTTCCGAAATTCGGTCTTTTGCCGGAATGGTAACACCGACCTCAACGTCCACCTCCTCAGACACAGGCTCAGAGGCTGGGACGGGAATCGAGAGTCTTAAAAAGATGAGGCTAGAAGATGATGTCAATAATAACCATATTGAAGGAGATGATGAAGAGGAGGACGATATCGAAGTAGATGTGGAGGAAACTGAAGACATTGATGTTGAAGAGATTGACGAAGAGGATACAGGGGACCAGACCGATGGCGATTATCCCGACACACCAGAGGAGCTTACGGTCAAGTCTATCAGGTCAACCGGGGTTATTGATAAGATGATTCTGAATTATAAAAAGAGTAGGTCACCTCCAAGTAGACGAGAAAGCAGGGAGAGTCATATAAGCGAGAAGGAATATGACCTTTCTATTAAAAAAAGTCCAAAGGTCAGCAAAGATGTAGAGAACTGATCTTTAGAAATTGTTTTTTTATTTAGAAATCACAGATTTTCAAAATACATATCATGGAATTCCCAAGCCATTGGGACACAAAGTTACCTTCTTCGAGTTATAAATTTTAGTCTTTTAATAATTAGAGCCTTAAGGTGAGAAAGATACAAATAGGAAACGCATCTTATCAAATATTATAAGCAGATTTGTACAATAGGAAATAATAATTATAAATATTTTTGTACCACAGATCATCCTTATGTAAGTCTAAACTTAATGGGGTAGGAATCGATATCTCTTACAATGTATCATAATTTTTTGAAATCTCGTCAGTCTTGTGGGATTTTTTGGGTGTCTAATTGAATAGAATCTAGTCAATTTTTGAAATGGGTTTGCATTTGGGCTCCTTGACGTTTCTATTTTAACATTCAGAAATAAAAAGGTACGGCTAATTGTTTCGTTCATCATTGACTTTGTAAAATATCTTGAAAAAATCAAAAGTCGACAAAAGCTTCGTAACAAATATAAACCATGAACCGAGTTGACATTTGACAACGAAAGAGAACGGATCGAGAAATCAAATACTTGTTAACCTACGGATATTTTATTACATACTAGAATTTTATATGGATTGGATTTTATTTTTAAACCATTGTTCACAAATCATTGTACTTTTATTATAATAGAATATGATAAGTTTAGAAATTTTCTAATCTTACAAAAAATTCATGTTCCTTCATTGATGATTTTGTCTTGCTATTTTATCAATACCTTCTTCCTTATCTATTGTCTCTTGGTTAACATGTTTTATTTTAATGAGTAATAAACAAATAAATCCCGGCACGTGATAAAAAAAATTTAAAATGTATTGTTGACAAATTAATTTCTCCTCCATATTTTCGTCTAATAAATTCCAGGACATTATTTAACTTCCATCCGATCCGAATAGATGAAGATGTGTTTCGTCCCTTCTAGAATAATATCTATTGAACAAGCATTGTATGCATTGGTTCCTTCTACACGGCTATCACATTTGACTGATTCATGCATATTTTAAGAATAATCTGAAATTGCCACATTCCTTCATGACATGGCCTTTCATTCATTTTATTTATAATCAACCAATTCCAATAAGTTCAAGGTTTCTGTATCTACAACTCATTCTCATCTTTTCTTGTTGGTTGCAGCCGTTGCAGCTAGTCTTTCAATATTTGCGAATTGCGAGACAAGTAACCGAGTACGCCATTCAATAAGCCCTCAAACTACCTTCTACTGCCGCATTTCTGACTAAATCATTAATTTGTTATCCAAACTCCATTATAATTCAATCCCAATTAAGTAATTAGGATGAACTCAAAGAATCCACTACTAATTCTAGAGGTAACTACCACACTTAATATATTACTTAGTATTAATTAATGGCTTCCCTATAACTTGTTAATTAATTGCCGTTGACACTGCTCTGACATTTGATTTTTAATAATATAGATTCTTAGCAAAGTGCTACAATATGCGGACCAAGATACATTGAAAACATCTCGGTTGGTCTCCGCCTTCTGGAATGTACAAGCTGGTAGAATCTTATCTGCTTCTTATTGGATTGATGTAACCAAAAGTGCTGATTTACAACAGACCTTGGAAACCTCGCCAGATCCTGGCTTATTTTTCGGGCAATTAAAGATCCAGCATATCCACAAAAGTTTTTTCCCGGACCCGGAAGAATTACAAAATCTTTTGAAAACATATGGAAAATATACAAAGGCTGTGGACTTACATTGGGATGAAATGGATACAAACATGCTCGATGAGCCTGCATACTACCTACTGCTCATCTATCGAGTCCTCAGTGAATGGTGTCCGTATTTAGAAGAGCTCATTCTAACGTGTTACTCTGACATAAAGAGTAGTTTGATTAATCTTATCCCATCTCTTGACTTCAAATGTCCTATCAATCTACGATATATCAATCTAAACATTTATTCTGAGATACCAGAGAGATTCCAAGATTTTTTAGTCCAAATCGTAGCAGCTTCTACAAAACTGAAAGTTTTGCAAATAACTAGAGCAAATGAGAACCACCATATGAGTATTTACCCAAAACTAATTGCTCTCCAACATATAACCAAAAATTTGAATGAATTTATATGGAACGGATTCATGGACCATAGCTTTGATTCGATCAATTTAATAAACACCTTCCGATTTTCAAATAAGTTAAAAACACTACGTATCTACAACGCGTACTTGGATCCTAGGAGTTTCCCCGTCATGCTGAATTCAATTGGAATGAGTCTGAAAGAACTTGAGGTTATGGACACCGGCTTCAATGAAGATCAAGATGCTTACCAGGCATTGCAATCAGAAGTGTTTGAAATAGTCATCAAAACGCTTGTTAATTTGGAAACTTTAAGCCTAGGGTACAAAAAGTTGCCTCATGACTATTTCTTCTCGAACGCGAACAGTCTAGATGCTCCTCCTCATCAAAATCTCCACCACCTTTTGCTTCCATGGTGTTCGGAATTCAATCTATCGGAAATCAGCTCAGTCTCAACTGTGGTCAAATGGTTTCCTAACCTCACTCTTCTCAGCTTATGCTTTGGAGAAAAAAACCATTCAGATACCAAGGGGGTCAGTATTCGTTTGCCTGAAGTTGTCGGAAAGTTATCTGATCTCAAGCAACTGAAGGATCTGTGCTTGAGGGTTTGTAGCCCTACAGTTCCAGGGGATCTCCAAAAGACTTTGAGGGCGCTTAAGCATATTCCCCGTAAGTTTTTGAAGCAAGGTACTTGTCCCTTGCTTATTACTTCACACGTCACAATGGTTAAAATTAATGCTGAACTTCAAATAAACAAAATGAGTATCAACTGAAAAATCAGAGCTCTTATCAGTCTTACCGGGACTGGCATAAAATGTGTTGTAGTTTGAAGTGTTACAGACAAATGCAGTAACTTACTACATTTGCCTACAACACACTTTTTAACTTTTTCTGTGATCAAGCTCTTGACTAAATCGATGAAAAAAATTAGCAGTTTTATATCGCAATCAATCGTTTGAATCAAGAATGATCATTTTTTGAATTTGTGGTCCTCCATTTTCGACATCTTATTTTTAGAATTCCTTTTCTCATTCATGTCCTTCTACAATTATTGTATTACATTCGCATGCTCTGTTTTCCTACAGAAGAAGTAAGAAGTAATGCGACCCCTTAGTTAATTTACAACTCTTGATATATATGTAATTGTGAAGTGGGGTTGAATGAAAATGTCAATCTTTTAAATTTTCAGGACTCTTGTGCTGCACGCTTGTGGAATTAGACGAGTGCATTAGCGGAAATGGGAAATGTAAATCGAAGGTCTGCAGCCGCAGGTGTAAGAAGTTAAAGACAACTCTTACTCTAGAGAACTTACGAGATGAGCTGAAGGAACTGGGACATTTGAGCATCATCCGATTGATTGGCTTCAAGTTCAAAGTACAATTTGTCTTTACTTTTTTTTAAATTTGGACCTTGGATGTATTTTGTTAATCCAACTTTTATTTCATAGCTTAATTGCAAGGAGAAATTTTTGGATTTTGCAAAGGAAAACGGGATAAATTTGGAATTGTACCAAGGATTCTTGGACCTACTAGTCTGTATGGAAGCGGAGGATAAGTGGTTTATGTCAACAACTGGAGCAATGAAAACAGAAAATTTTGTTAGATAAACAACAGTTTGTATACTTAATATTTAATATTTATAACAGCTTAAATTAAAGTATGATTTTTGTCTTATTTTGTTATATTTATTGGTTTGAACACAGTAATTTTAAAAGTGCACGCAAATCCTATGCACCAAACTTCATTGAACTTATTTTGTATTGGATCTAATGATTTTAACACTACCTTCGTCCTCATGATGTCTATTTGTTTGCATGTTTTATTTAAGTGAGCAACCACTAAATGCTCAAGTGATAATTTTTTTAAATTGCATTGGTGACGAAATTATTTCTTGCCCGTAACTTTGTCTAAAAAATTCCAGGACCTTTGATTGTGCCACTTCCATCCTATCCAAATAGAAGAACAGAAGAAGACGTATATGCAATTCTAGATATGTTTAATAGATTTTCTTTGAAAATACTTAGTAAAAATCTCCAAAGACAATTCGCTTTGAGGTATGCTTGACGCCTGCAATGACGGACTGTATATGGCAATTAATTTGGTATGAATATGAATATTGTAATTCTAAGCGATGCCCGTTATACCAGGCTCGGACGGCTTGTATTCCATAATCCTCAATCATTAAAACCATGAAAGATTTCAAACACTTGATAACACCGAAAGTTAAAATACCCGGTCATAAACTGACTAAGGTGAGTGAGGGCCTGGGCAGGTCAATGAGTTAGTGGACATAGCACGGGACAATGGAACGTTCGTTCGAACGATATTTGCGAATTGCGAGACGAGTACGAACACGAAAGCCATTCGACATTTAGCTCTCAAAGTGATCATAATACTCGCCTCACATCTCTTGCTTCAGTTCTTGACTTAACCATTATATTTTCTCCGAAGTCCAATTCAAATTTCAAATAATTGAATACAAAGTAATTAAGATGAACTCAAAAAATCCACTACTGATTCCAGAGGTAACTACAAATTTTGATCGGAGTTCATCACACAGTAATTTTTAATTGCTTTTAAACCTGTTAATTGTGACTACTCTGACCATTGATTTTGTGATAATCATATAGATTCTTAGCCAAGTGCTACAATATGCAGACCATGGTACATTGAAAACATCTCGGCTGGTCTCCGCCTTCTGGAATGTACAAGCTGGACTAATCTTATCTGCTTCTTCTTGGATTGATTTATGCCGTTGCCGTAGAATAAACTGGGAAACGCCGATTACTAATTTACACCGGACCTTGGCAGCCTCGCCAGATCCGGGTTTATTTTTCGGGCGAATAAAGATCCAGCGATTCTACAACAGTTTGTTCCAGGAAGAATTACTAAATCTTTTGAAAACTTATGGAAAATATACAAAGGCTGTGAACATTCATTACTGCGATCAATCGTTTTCGAACATGGTGGATGGACCTGCATACTGCTTAATGCTTATCGATCGAGTCCTCAGGGAATGGTGTCCGTTTTTAGAAGAGTTCAGTCTAAACTATTTCTCCAACAGCAAGAGTAGTTTGATATATCTTATCCCATCTCTTGAATTCAAATGCCCGATCAATCTACGAAATATCACTCTAAACATATGTTCTGAATTACAAGAAATATTCCAAGATTTTTTAGTGCAAATTGTAGCAGCTTCTACAAAGCTGAAAGTCCTGCGAATATTTAGAAAAGATAAGAACAACCGTATGTACGAAAAACTAACTGCTCTCCAACATATCACCAACAATTTGAATGAGTTTATATGGAACGGACCCATCAATCATAGCCGTGATTCCATCGATTTAATTGACACCTTCCAATTTTCAAATAACTTAAAAACGCTACGTATCTACACTGTGAACTTGGAATATGGTAGGAGGAGTTTCCCCGACATGTTCTATTCAATCGGGATGAGTCTGAAAAAGCTGGAGTTGATGGTCTGCGGCATCAATTGCGCTACTTTGAAGGAATTCCAATCAGATTTGTTCGAAATGGTTATCAAGACCCTTGTCAATTTGGAAACGTTGAGCATAGGGTACGGGGATTCTTCTCAGGACTATTTCTTTTTGAATGCACCCTGTCTAGATGCTCCTCCTCATCAAAATCTTCGCCACCTTTTGCTCCCATGGTGCTCGGAATTCAATCTGCTGTTGGAAATCTCTTCAGTCTCAACCGTGGTCAAATGGTTTCCTAACCTCACTCTTCTCAGCTTGTGCTTTGGAGTAGAAAAAGATTCAGATGGGGTGGGTAATCGTTTGCCTGATGTTGTTGCGAAGCTATCGGGTCTCAAGCAACTGAAGGATCTGTGCTTGAGGGTTTGTAGCAATACAGTTCCAGCGGATCTCCAAAAGACTTTGAGGGCCCTTAAGCAAATTCCCCGTAAGTTACTTCTCATGTCACAATGCTTAAAATTAATGCTGAACTTCAAATTAAAAAGAATATGCTATGCTATCGTAGTATCAAGTATCAACTGATAAGTCAGAGTCATTTCTCAGATTTATAGTCTAACTATTTGCCTGTAAGGCTGCAACACACTTTTTCAGTGATCAAGCTTAACTAAATCCATGAGACAACATTTGAAATTCTACGTCGCTATCAATCGTTTGAATCATGAATAATAATTCTAGAATTTTTTTACTCCTATTTTTCTTACAGATTGACATCCTATTTTTCCATTCAATTTCTAAATAAATTTGATAAATACTCTAAATCTTTTAAATTTTCAGAACTCTTGTGTTGCACGCTTGTGGAATTAGACGAGTGCACAAGCGGAAATGGGAA